>JADRCC010560468.1:0-13884 GCA_019843855.1 Hylomyscus alleni
CAGGAGTTGACAGTCTGTTGATTTATGTAAAATATAGCCAACCAGATGTTCTAGAATACACTTCAGTGAGAAGTAAAGAATTCTAGGAATACAATACTGCTCTTAACACACAAGTGAAGCTCGATAGGCCCTTAGGAACACATTTATCCAGGAACAATTCAAGATCTCATCCTTCATCCAAGGGTTCAGAGCCCAGGAAATTGCCAGGCACTGCTGCCCAAACTGGCTAGATGAATAGGTAGAGAAAGTTGCCCGTGGGGCAGTTGTGCCTCAAGAAGGCTAAGATATCTGCATTGAAGCCTTAGAAGAGCAGACATTTGTTATTCCCAGGGGATGCTGTTTGTCTGCTGCTTGTTCTGTGCATGTCACAGCTAAGGGCAGAACGCACATCTAGTCCATTGTTCTCCTTAGGAATTGACTGTATCCCATGCATGCAGTTTTCTTTACAATAATGAAGTTCACTGCCATAGTGTTCACCATATCTTGGTCCATTGCTTTGGGTGAACTGCCACTTAACGTTCCTCAGATCAGCTTATTACCAAAGTCCAGATCTCACCAGGTGAGTCTCAAAGGTACAATTCTGGTTGTGGGATTTTGGTGAGCCAATTCTCACACTCCTGGAGAGCTTTGAAACATTCATTTAGGACTAGGATATGTTTCTGTGGGAAAACATATATAAATAGCAAAATTAAAACAAGCTTGCATCTTCAGCAAGATAATAACCACAAGGCAGGAATGACTGGTGACCATCCATGTTCCTTTTTGGTGTCTAGATGTTCACTGGCAAAGATGTGGTCCTTGCTAGATTGTTGAGTCTGCTGGTGTTTCATGGCTGGCTGCACCCTTCTCTTGTGATAATTCAGGCTCCTCAGGTCAAGGTCATCCATAGAAAGCTGGAAAGAGCATCCACCCTTATTAGTAGGAAGTGCACAACTACAAATAATCTTGTCCTGTATTTTTCTTCACATCCTTCCTTTTTTGCAAATTCTTCTTTCAGAAGCACAAATGCCACTTTCCTTGTAGATCATTTGGACTCCAGTGACAGAGAAGAGCCTTGTTCTGCTGGAGTACCTAGGGCCTCCATGTGAGGCCCAGAACGCATTCGGGAAGAGAGGGCATTGAGCATCAGTATGCAAATGAACATATCAACAGTCTGTCTTGTCAAAATCTATTGTGTCACAATTATTACCACAAGTCCCACTTTGCTGCCAGGGATTTTATATCCGTGACAGCTACAAGAAGATGAGATCTTTCCCTTTCCCCCCATCCCCTCCTTTTTCCTTTCAGGCATATGGCGTACCAGCCCAGCAGGGTGAATCAATATACAGTGAGTCACACCATTAGATGCAGCCCGAGGAGCCACACTACACATCAGTAAGAATTTTAAAGGAAATACTGTCCCAAAGCGAGCCAATCTGCTTTCCCACCTGGCTGGCACTGCTTTGCTGTGGAGCCTTTCTCTTGACCTGGAAATGGTGTTCCAACACCTGTCCCTTTTGTTTGTCTTAGACATCACTGCCAGTAGCAGCTTTGGTAAACTAGAGATGAGCCTTCATCCAGGCACCAAGGACATGGAGCAGGACACAGGTAGCCCATGGTATTTACCCCAGATAGTTGTACTAACAGAAACGCTTTTCAACCAACCCCAGAATGATCTGATCTTCCATGTGTCCACACTTTTATATACCAAGGAGAACTGGAGAAAAAATATATACATAAATTTTAAACATATGCATACTTAAGTAATGGATATTTTATTTCTATAAAGTTGTTTAATTAAGCTATCATTTTATCTTCAAAGATTTCTTCTAAAGATCTCTAACTCACTGATTTCTTGCTGGAAATCAGTTCCCAATGTTTTCCTGTGTGTGTGTATTCTCACATATGCATACGTACAAACACATACACATGCAGACACACACACACACACACACACACACACAACCTCTTTACCAAGATATTACCTGTACACCAAGCCAACCTTTGTATTCGGAAGGATCCCTTCAAAGGTGAAAGGTGGTAATATCTGTTCTTGAGTTTCATAACCCATTCAGTCATTCACAGACACAATATTTTGTCTAAGTATAAAATAAAAAGACGGAATCACTTCTGGAGCCAATTGGAGAGCTTACATTCTACGATTGTTGGGAAAATTCTTAGAGGGGAATAAAGAAGTAACCCAGGATCCTTATTCCTCTAACCCAGTGGTTCTCAGTCTCCCTAATGTTGGGACCCTTAACACAGTTTCTTCACATTGTGGTAACCTCCAACCACAAAATTATTTTGTTTACACTTCATAACTGTAATTTTGCTACTGTTACTAATTATAATGTAAATATCTAAAGAGTTCTGTGAAAGAGTTGGTTGACCCTCAAAGGGGTTGTGACCCACAGGATGAGAACCACTACTCTAATTCCTCTTTGTGTGTTTTACCCAAAAGTTAGGGAAAGAACCTGTTGTGAAAAACCAATTACTGGTTAATGCATTTGGTTCAGTGGGAGCAAGTATAAGGCAGAGTCCCTCTTGCTCTGTCTTTGGGGTCAGCGTTGTGCCCTTGAGGACAGCACAGACTTCCTCTTCGGATTTCCCACTGTCCAAAAGCATTGAAAGCTTGAAGTGCTTGCATGTCCCTACTGACCCTGTTTCCTAAGCAGGGTACCTCTTTGTCCTAGCTCCTTAACTGTTACAGTAACAACCACCATGATCCAAAGCTACTTGGAGACTAAAGGGTTTATTTCATCTTGCGGGTTGTAGTCCCTCCTGGAGGAAAGCCAAGGCAGGAACTCAGGCAGGAGCTTGAAGCAAAAATCATGAAGGCATCCTGTTGAATGGCTTAATCTACCTAGCCTATTCTTAGCTAGCATTCATACAGCCCAAGATCCCCTGCTTAGGGATGACACTGCCCACAGTGGGCTGATCTTCCTATCTATATTAATTAACAACCAAGAAAATGCTTCTCAGACTTGCCAGATGGTCAAACTGATTGAGGCAATCCTTCAATTGAGACTCCCTTAAATAACTTTGAGCTGTGCCAAATTGACAACAAATGCTACTGGGGAGACTCCCCGCCTCCTCACTGGGAATGGGGTCCCAGGTTCTTACCTCTCAGCAGTTTTCTGGAACTCTCTCAGTGACTACCACCTAGAGAATTTTTGAGAGCCTCCTGTCTTCATTAGTTTTAGCTCTTGATCACCTCTCACCTTCTTATTGTCTTTGTCCCCCTTCAAAATCTCCATGGTCTCTGCCCTCAGCTACTCTCTGAATTCTTCAGCTCCCTCAGAGCTGCAGATCAAGTCAAGGGTGCAGAGCCACAAGTATCACACTCAGCTGTGTTCCAGCTGCTGCAGCCAGGAACCAAGAGTCAGTGCTCAGGTTTTCATCTACTCCAAACACCACCAGCTCAGTCTGCTCTGCATGTAGTAAAGACGACAGGAAGACTGTTCATCAAGGCTCTCATGGTTTGGATGATGTAATAATCAGGCACGAGGTACATGGTGAATCTTTAGGGACTGGGTCAATAAGACCGGGAAGTAGTAGGCTTAGATAGATAAAGCTCAACTCATACCTGTACTTAAACTGTAATTCCACCAATTATGTCTTGTCACTGGGAAGCACTCCTTATGCTGTCTCATGAGAAGAGCTATCATCCAGAATGGAGGTCACAGAGGCTTGTCTTAACCAGAGTACAATCTTCCAAAAGCATGGGCAGTTTGTATGGAAGGGTTGTAACTGGAACAAGGGCTCCTGAATCAGGAATTCTGGCCTCAGTAGCTGTGATGCTCACAGTATCCCTTGTAGCTAGAGTGGGGGTTCCTTGGATTGATGGTGGAGTGTTCAAAATAGCAGAACTTCCCTGAGAGCTTCTGTTGACAGTGGCTAAAACTCCCAGGAAACCCAAAGGGTGCATATAATAAGGACCCAGCAAACAACATTCTTCATAGTATTTAGTGATGCTCCCTCAAACCACCTGACCTCAGGGATGAGTCTGTGCTAGAACTGCACTCAAGCAGGAAATCACTTCAGATTCCTCACAGCTGAACACATCTGGCTGTTGTCTTCTCCCCTATGTTCACTGTATCTAATCCCCACAGTCTGCTATGTGCGTACTAACTGTACCAGATAACTGATTGATTCATTTGGGAAGAGCTTACATTTTAAAGTAGTTATGCAGAACAATAACATGAGAGCAGTAATTTAACAGACTTATACCCTGCAAGTTGTTCCCATCTGGGTTATTCCCCCAAGTAATATGTTCATAATCTTCTATTATGATGTCTCATGCTTGCTATGATAAAGGAACATGACAAAGTCAGAGATGAATGAATGAATGCTAGCCAAGTCGTAGCCATGCTTCCCCGGCTACTCAAAGACTGACTCAAAGGCTTATAAAGATAGTTGAAGATTTAGGGGACAAAAAAGATGAAGACATCTACCAAGAGCCAAACTCACTCACCAGAAATTAAACAAATTGAACTAGGATGCACAAAAGATGTGGACACCTCACCAGTGAGTGTTGTGATGTCTTCCCAAAGCACCCAGTCTTGTTCCTGAAACATGGGTGAGCTTGAATGGCCATCTTCTCAAATGTATCCACTGTGAAATATATTAGTGGGCACTTGGTAAAAGTCACTTAGTTTGGGTCTGATCCTTATGCAATTGATGTTGTTTTAAATCATTTTTTTTACTTTAATGAGTACTACCCAACAGCTGGACAGATGGCTAGGGATTAAGAATGCTTCCTGTTCTATCACAGATTCTAAATTCAAGCCCCAGCACTCACATCACACAGGGTGCTCTGAGCTCCAGGGAATACAAGAACACAATGGCCTCTTCTGTTCTCCATCAGTATCTGTACACACATGCACACATGTGTATACACACACTAATAAATGAATAAATAAATAATTTATTTACTCCAAAATGCCAACCAGGCTCCATACCCAACATATCACATGTAATTTCGTCTTGTGGTCATTGTCCTTGAAAGACATCTATAACGTTAGAGGATCAGCTAATTGTGTGCCAACAATACACAAAGACAGATTTGGAAAAGAAATTTTGTTAACTAGAGAAAAAGAAATGTATGCTGGCAGAGGCCTCATTTGAAAGCAGCATAATCATAAAGAAGTGGGTTTGGAAATACCTGACACAACTGTGTGTCTGTAATTGATAGAGTGTATAGCCATCTACACTGGGAGCTTGCCACTTCCAGCCCATTAAATACAAAAGAGCTTTCCAGAAACAAGATCATTATCTATAAAAACAAAAGACTAACTCCATCTAAATGAGCATCTACAGGGACATAAAGTTTGAATAAATTATGACATGGCCATGAAATAGAATATCAGACAGCCATTAAAAATGAAGTTCTTGTGAATAAACTGTTCAAGAAAACAGAGTGTGACTGGTGTGTTGGAGGCTGGAGAGACTGCTCAGTTGGTTAGTGGTACTAGCATCTCTATTGCTAGCACCATGTGGCAACCCACAAACATCCATGACTCTAGTTCCAAGGCATCTGGTACCTTCTCCAGACTTCTGAAGGCACCAGGAATGTGAATCGGATGCATATAAACAAGAACGCAAAAAAACCCTTATATGCATAAAAGAAAATAAATAAATCTTTTTTAAAAACAATAGTGCATGTTACCTTAACAACAGAAGCAAGATAAAGAGGAACACAGCAGGCACAAGCACACAAGTGCGCTTATGCAGCCTTCTAAAAGAAAGAGTGTCAAATCAGAATATATATAAAATTTTACTTAAGAAAACTACAAACCAGAAATGGATTAAAATGATTTCACTTGAACAGAAATGGGTGGGTGGCTGGCCTGTGAGCACAATGAGTATTTTTCATTTATGTTTTCACTATTTCATTTACTAGCTTTGTAAAATAATTTACATCATCAAATCAATTGAAAAGAAACTTAAAAATAATCAATATATGTATGATATAGTTGTTCTTCTTTCAGTAACTGAGTCTGTAGAGTTGCTGAACACCACAATGCTGGCTAGTTTTCTGTCAGCCAGCGACACAAGCTACAGTCATCTGAGAGAAGGGACTTTCAGTTGGGAAGATAACTCCGTAAGATTGGCCTGTAAGACTGGCCTAGCCTTTGGGGCAATCTTGTTTAATAATTAATCAAGTGGACAGACTGTGCCTATGAGGGCAGGGACATCCTTGGGAAGATTTTAAGTTGAATAAGGAAGCTTTCTTCCACGGCTTCTGCTTCAGTTCCTGCCTCCAGGTTCTTGTACTGATTGAATTCCTGTCCTGACTTCCTTCTGTGGTAGACTGTCACCTGGAGATATAAATTGAACTAAACACTTTAATCTTAAGTTACTTTTGGTCATGATGTTGTATCAGAGCAATAGAAAAATACATAAGATAAACACTGGCCTGTGAGCAAAAATATTCTCTGTGATCTCATTTCCTCCAGAGCCCTGGACATCATGCCTCCCTCTCTCCTCCAGCACTAATCCCAGGGAGCAGCAGGGAAAGGGTTAACAGTTGGTTTTCTTTCCATGAATGGCCAGCTCTGCTCTACCTAAGTCGGGGGCAGTGTGGTGATTTGAATAAGAAATGTTCCTCATTGTCTTGGGTTTTTGAACACTTGGTCACCCACTGGTGACACTGTTTGAGGGAGCATAGGACATATGGCCTGGGTGGAAGAAGTATGTCACTATGGGCAGACTCTCGTAGTAGAAGGCCTCACATGCCTCCTGTTTGTTCTTTTCACACATTTATAAGGGATGTGAGCGCTCAGCCTTTTTTTCCAGCCTGCCATTCCTGCTGACTTCCCACCATGGCAGTCTCTTACCCCTCTGGAACTGTAAGCTCAAATAAACTTTCTTCTACAAGCCAACTCGGTCATTGAGTTTTATCATAGCAGTAGTAAAATAACTAATACGTTGTGCAAGAACATTGGCTGGCAGGCAAGCCAGCCCAGCTAGTAGATGGCCAGCTAAGCAGAGGGCTAGCCAAAGGAGCCCAGAATTCACTTCGGGGCTTTACAGGGCCCAGGTTGTTGTATCCTGCTCTTATCTGTCTTCAGAAGTCCCAGGACAGGAGCCTGAATATACAGTGTTTATAGGGTTTGCGGTCCAGCCCATCATTAGTAGCAACTCAGAGATGAGTTCAGTCCTTCAGGTGATGTGCCTTTTGCATGATGTCCAAAGTTGAGGCAGAGTTTCTTTCCCTCTGCAGACAGGTGTGATAAAGTTTGGACAAAGCCCTTCTCTCCAGCTAAAGGCTGTCTCTGGAGATGACTGTGAACTGTTTGGAGTGACACTCCAGGAGATCCAAGAAATCAGCATCCCACCTGGAGGTGTTCTGGGGCACATAGTAGGTATGCAATTCTAGACTGGAGAGCTAGAGCTCAACCCACCAGGCACTCCACAAGGCACCCGTGAAATGTGAACAGTGCACTGACGTTGGACACACTGACTTCCATGTGTCTATGATTATAGCTTACCCTGAAATGCCACCGAGAAGGCATGAATGACTTTAACAGTGTGAAATCCCGGGTAGAGGGGCAGCAAGCCTGGGGTCTTCAGAATGCATAACCTAACCATCGTCTTACAGGTTGACCTGTGCCTATAAGAGTGTGTGCAAGCCATAACTTCAGTGTCTCAGAACATGACCTCATTTGGAGACAGAGTCGCAAGTGTAACTGGGTCAGAGGTCATTCTGGAGTACCCAAAGGTAAGCAATGAGTACTGCTGGTGTTCTTTCAAAAAGGCATAGGATGAAAGCTCACATGCAGGTGGACAAGCATAGAAATAGAGTCAGAGCATGGAGCCATGTAGTCAAACGTTTCACCTTGATCCCAGCCGCTGAGAGAGGCAAAGGGGCGTCTACTTGGGTTCAGAGGGACCACTAGACTGTGGACACCTTGACTCTAGACTCTTGGCCTCAGAACTCTGAGGGAATTCACTTCAGGGCTTTACAGGGCCCAGATTGTTGTATCCTGCTCTTATCTGTCTTCAGAAGTCCCAGGACAGGAGCCTGAAGCTACACTTAGATCTCTTGGCAGTGTGTGACCTGAAGAGGCAGAGTGGAAGCCTCAGGAAAGGACATGTGGGGACACAGTGAGCTTGGGAAGAGGCAGAGTCAGGGAGACTGGCCGCCAAAGTGACAGCATCCATTAATGGTAGCAGCTTTGCTTAGGCAGAGGGACAGCAGAAGACACTAGTGGAAGTGAAGCATCATGGGAAAACAGGGCTGATAGATTCTTTATAACCTATCTGAAAGGCTAATTAGAAAGTCAATAGTTATCCTTCAAGGAGTGGCAGGGACTGTGCTCAGCGCTGGCATGCTTCTCTCTCCATTGCAGAGTGCAGCCTATCCTTGTTTGTGATGCAACAGGCTGTCCGACATCCGTTTCCTCCCCTTTAAAATGTAGCATAGATCTATTTAAAACAATATTAGTCTTGGCATGGTTTAGCTCTTGTGTACGCGCCTGTCAAAGACATGAAAGAGGAGGAAGAGGGGAAAACGTCCTTGGCTCAGACTATCCCTGATTTATGTGACAAAAATCTGCATCTGCCAATGTTTGCTGAGGAATGGGGCAAGCTTGGATCGCATCATGCAATTTGTAAACATATTTAAATGGAAAGAAAATGTGTTACTTATGCTCTGCCTCATGAATGTTCTTGAGTCTGGATTGGAAGTCAGGAAATAGTGTAAGAAGAGTCTTAGAAGCACTGCAGGACCCAGGGGGGAAAAAGCAAGCAATTGCCTTTTGTTTGTGGTGCCTGTGCATGTGTGTTTGTGTGTGTGTATGCATGTGTACATATGAATGTTTTCCCATATGTGCATGTGTATGCGTGCATGTGTGTATGTGTGTTGTGTACATGTATGTGTATGTGTTCGTGGGGAACAGAAGTAGTGTGTTCCTGTGTATACATGAGTCCTTTAGGTGTTGTTGCTCTTCTTCAGGAGCTGTTCATTTTTTTTTTTAATTTAGAACTCTTGATGTCCTGAGATTTCCCCCATTAAGCTAAGCTCATAATGATCCCCATTATTGAAGGCTCAGCCACAATGCCACCTGTAAACACCTCTCCTATCCTCCAGACTTGGGTAGTATAGACTGACAGAGTCGGACTACAAGGAAGCAGGGCCTTCTGGACAAAGCAGGGAAGGGGAGCTACACACAGGAACTCCCAGCAGCTGTGGCAGCACACACAAGACCTGCGCAAGCCCAAGCCAGACCAAATCCCAACACAGAGAGGGGAGTGAGGCAGGAAATCCTTCCACTTGCCAAGGAGCTGTTGGGATGAGGTCCATCCTTTCTAAGAGCATAGTCTCCGTAAGTCAGCTATACTCTGTCAACAGATAGCCACAAAGCCAAGAATTTCTGGACAGCATAAATTGGCCTTGATGGGAGGAAAACAGAGGACCAGTAGCTGGGTGGGTAGGGAAGCAGGGATGGATTTGGGAAGACTTTAAGGAGGAAGGGTAATATCCATATGCATTGTATGAAATTCTCAAAGAACTATTTTTTTTTTAAGATCCCTCTGTCTAAGCCTTGCCACCAAAGGCAAATTCTCCCCCCTGGCCACATCAACACCCTGAGATTTTATGCCTCCTGGTGTTCCTTGAAACTTGTGAACAGCCAGATCAAATCACTCTTCTAGCAATGTCTGGACATCTGTAAAACACAGTGTCAAACTGGCCAGTTCTCTGTCTTACAGCTTCTCCACACCACCGATCTTGACGAGCTACAGACAGAGTGCAGCAAACACAGCTCTAAAATGGTCACATTCAGTAATGCATTCAGACATGACAACCCCAAACACCACCCCGAAATAGTTAGGTGCAGGATCATGTGTTGGTACACACACCCTTCAGTCAAATGTTCCCTGAACTTCAGTGTTCTAATACAGACCCAAGGATGAAACTCACCATTGGCTTCCTGTGATTTCTGAAATTCACAGCGTAAACCTCTTTCTTTGTTCTACCCCAGGCAATCTGTGCTGTCCTGGGAAGGGACGCAGAACAATGTGAAGGTTGATTCTGCGTATTCTGTGGCTTCTTTCCTTCTGAATACTCCCTGCTCGGTGATTACTCTGTGCTCTGTCGTGGGGTACACGCATAGCATGGGACACTGTTCTAGAAACACGTTTGTTCTTGGCATCTGTCCCATGACCTTATATGTGCTTTCTGCTTGTGAATTTACATCTTCCGAGTCCTTCCCAGAATGACACAGATTGCTTGGGGGAGAACAAGGGAAGAGGTTTGTGTTGTGAATCTCAGAAATCCAGGAAGCCAATGGCGAGTCCCATCCTTGGAGCTGTATCAAAAGGCATCTAGAGTCACCCTCAACTTGGCATGGATTTCACCACGTAGAACAAAAGTAAGTAGAGGAATTGTTTTTTAATTCATCCTATAAGGAAAGCACAATTCCAAACCAGTCAGTTCTCTATCTTACAACTTCTCCTAACTTCACCATGGCATGCGTTCTGTCTGTCTGTCTGTCTATCTGTCTGTCTGTCTGTCTGCCTGTGCATGTCTGTATGTGTGTGTGCTCGTGTGTATGTGTGCATATGTTTATGTGTGCATGTGCGTATATGTGGTATTGGTGTATAGTATGTCTTTGTGTACATGCATATGTCATGTGCACACACATGTGTGTAGAGGCCAAAAAGTGACTTTGGGATTTCTTCTTTCATCTTTCTCTGCTTTATTTTTAAAGAGCTCTTTGAACCAGAACTTGTCCCTTGGTTAACTAGCTGGCCAGCAAGCTCTGGGGGTCCTCTGTCTCTACCTCTCTAGCACTGGGATTACAGGCACATATACCCACCAGTTTTATGTAGGGGCAGGAGATTCGAACTCATGTCTTTACCTCTCCAAAGGAGCCATCTTTCAGCTCATGCCCTTGCTGTAGGTAATTCCCCAACTGAGCCACCTACCCAACCCTGGCAATGTTGTGTATGAATACTATTCAGCTATTATATCTCTCCACAAACAAGTTTTTTTTTTCTTGGAACAAAGGTTTGGAGGGAAACTTTTCTTTTTAGTTCCCAGAAAGTGCTCACAGGTGTTAGGTAACTACCCAGAGACATTCAACTAATCCTGAGACTATCTCTTCTAGTACACTGGCTTCTTTTTAATATGGACCCTAATACTTGGACCTCACCACAGGCCAATTAAGTGAACTCTGCATTTTGAAAAGTCCTCCAAATAGTCAATAATAATTTAGGGTTAAGGACATTTTCTAGCAGAAGAAACTGTCTTCCACCCAGTTCCATATTATTGTCTAGCAAAAATCAACTTTCCTGTTCTTAGCATCTCATTCAGGCAAGGGTAGCCATGAAGATTAAGTGAATTAACACACATAAGGGGCTCACAGCTATGGCCAGCACAATGTCTATTATGTATATGGCTCACATCAATGTCCAGTACAGTGTCTATTACATACGTAGCTCACATCTGTGGCCAGTACAGTGTCCATTACATATGTGGCCCATAGCCGTGGCCAGTACAGTATCTATTACATGCATGGCTCACAGCCATGGCCAGTACAGTGTCTATTATGTATATGGCTCACATCTGTGGCCAGCACAGTGCCTCTTCATGGAAGTAACTATCATTGCCATTATCTTGGTCATCAGGAAAGAACATTTTTGAGCAACTTGAGTGATCTTCAGGCTTTGACTAGAAGATGTTCCAGCTTGGCTGATGACATTTTCTGATAGTGTCATCCTTGCTGGTGTCAACAGAAAGTCATAGAGAACTGTGAAAGGGAAGGTTAGGGGACATGGGATAATCACATCCCAGTTTTGTGGAAATTCTTTAGTAATCATTTACCAAAGAGTGATCTATGGTGGTTTAGAACTCAACATCCTGAATGCAAGCAGGGGACCAGGAGCATGGTCCAGAACTGGCCATCCTGAATGCAAGCAGGAAACCAAGAACATGACCCAGAACTGGCCATCCTGAGTGTGATCAAGGGACCAAGAGCATGGTCCAGAACTGGCCATCCTGAGTGTGATCAAGGGACCAAGAGCATGCTCCAGAACTGGCCAACCTGAATGCAAGCAGGGAACCAAGAGCATGGTCCAGAACTGGCCATCCTGAATGCAAGCAGGGAACCAAGAGCATGGTCCAGAACTGGCCATCCTGAGTGATGGGGATCAGGGGACCAGGAGCAGCATCAATTTACCTGGGAAGAAGGAAATAAACTACATTCTGAAACTTGCATAACATTTCACTTTATAGAAAATTAACTAAGTCTACAAACTTTCTACACTAATACAAGGCATCTATTTCACCAAATGTTGTCATTCATTTAATGTGGCATTACTAGGTAGGTTTTGTTGACACATTTTTTTTATAAGAATACAAAATCCCCTTATGTGCCAAAAGTTATAAAATTTTGAAATTAAATAAACATATAGGTCTATTCCCAGGAACTATTCCATTTAATATGTTTCTTAGAACCTTTTAATTGATCTGGATGGCTATTCCTTGTTAACATAATCCCTGAGCTCCTGAGAATTAAAATTTAAATGAGGAACCTGAAACCTTTACACAGATAGTGAATTGTGGGAACTGGTGGCAGTTCCTTTTCCCCCAAGGCCAGATGTTCTAAAAATGGGAGGAGCTGAGAGATGCCTGAGTTCTGACCAGAAAACTTAGGGGAAAGGTGAAACATCAAGTCAACAACACTGTAAGTCTCCAGTTCTCTCATAGAGCATCTCTATGGGGTCCTGACTGAGAAGAATGCTAAATTGGACTTCATCAACACTGAAAGTTTCTACTTCTAGTAGGGTACCATTAAGGCAGTAATTGGGTAAGCCACAGATTAGGGGGGAAAGTCTTTGCCATGCACATGACCAATAAGACATTTGGATTCAGAACATGAGGAAGAAGTCCTGAAGATCAAAGCAAACACATCAACAATGAAAGCCATGCATGATGAAGCCTTATAAATAACAAGTGTATACAAGGTTAAAATAGCAGAGCATCAAGAGACAATATACAGAGTTGAAAGAAAGAGAGCTCAACCCAGAAGGACAAATGCTGATGGGAAGTGGAAGGGGACCCATGAGAAGGAATGAAGATCTAAAGGGAGAGCGAGTAAGAGAGTCCAGTGGTTGAAGGGACTGGGCCCATAGGTCTGTAGGGACACATGTTTGAATGCTTGGTCTCCAGTTGCTGGAACTGTTTGGGAAGGATTGGAAAGAGTAGCCTTGTTGGAGAAGGTGTGTCACTAAGGCCAAGCTTTGAGGTTAGAAAAGACTCAGGCCAATTCCTTTTAGCTCTCTTTGCCTCCAAATTAAAATCAAGATGTGAGTTCTCAATTGTTCCAGTTGTCATGACTTTGCTCAGCCATCATGGATTTTAACCCTCTGAAACTATAAACTTCAAATAAATTCTTTGTTCTGTAAGTTTCCCTGGTCTTGTTGTCTTATTATATCAATAGAAAAGTAACTAATGCAAGGGGTAATAGTGGTAGAAAAGGAGAAAATCTTAAGTGTAAACACATACACATATGCACAAACACATACCGTGAAAGCAGGAACCAGAAGGAACCAGAGACTAGTGGGAGGGATGGGAAACAGTAATGGAGGAAGAAAATACGACAAGGTACATCAGCATATCCTTATGAAAATGTCATAATGAAATTATTATTTAGATATAGATTAATTTAAAACATATGATTTATATGAAAATTTGCTCAAAAGATCACTAGAGTCAAACAAGATCTTCTCCTTTGTAAGTGTCCCTAAACTGGTATTCAGTCCTGTCATGGAAACACATCTAGTGAGGCCACCGTGTGCTCCCATCTAGTGAGGCCACCCTCTGCTACCATCTAGTGAGGCCACCCTGTGCTCCCATCTAGTGAGGCCACCCTGTGCTCCCATCTAGTGAGGCCACCC
>JADRCC010560474.1:0-10175 GCA_019843855.1 Hylomyscus alleni
TCTAAAAGAGGCCTTTCTCCAGTAGAGAAATGGAGACTCCTGGAGGCCGAGCAGCCTACCCAGGTTCCTGGGCTCAGTCTTTGGACTGGAACTTCATATCTGTTGACATTCAGAACACTGTTCTTTCAACCATCCCCTTCTTGAACCATTATTAACTTAATTTCTGTCTGATAATGGCTAATGTTTTAAATGATCACCTTGGTCCAAAAATCTTTTATCAGGTGGAAACATGAAACTTACCAGAACAGCCCTCAACCGAGAGGAGACACACGAGACACCCCGGAGGACGCACAGACCACGTCTTGGCATTAACAAAATAATGCTATTAGCCCTCCACATTCCGTTCCTGTAATGGAATTTAATTATGATTACACTCACCTGAAGTTGCATATCTAGGAATTTAGAGAGGACATATTGGGCATCTGACCTCAAGGATGAATTTGAAAGTAAGAGAGTAGCACGAATCCAGGAAGGAAGCACGCCTCTGCTTCTGCCCCCTCTCTTTCTCTCATTCACACTTTATCTCGCTTATGAATCACTTGTTAGGTGGGGAGAAATCTTTGGAGGTCAGGGTGGAGGGCATCTGGAGAGGGGGTTGGGGTTGGAAGCATCTGTGTCACGTTTCTCTGTGTCTCTAACATTGACTTCCTAGGGGTAATTGGGCAAGTCATTGGGTCTTAATGGCCAGTGGGAAAAGGTTACTTTACTGTCATTGATGGTCAGTGGAGTTGATCATTGCTTTTTGTTTGTTCATTTGTTTGTTTGTTGCTTTTTAAACTTGTGTTACAATAGTTAGGTTAGGTCTCTTTAGATACCCCAAAATGACAGAATTCAAATTTCAGAGCACATCAGTATTAGCTAGAGAGTTCCAAGAGACCGACACTAGGATCCTGATACCAGGGGCTGAGAATTTTCACTGTTGTACATAAAACTGGAGACTCTGATGTACCTGAATGAACATTGAGCTTTCGGGGAAGCTCTGCTCTAAAGCTGCAGATTTCCACTTAACTTTGGCAGTGGCTCAGCAAAAGCATCTCTCTCTTTTTTTAAAAAAAAGATTTATTTATTTTATGTGTATGAGTACACTGTAGTTGTACAGAAGGTCATGAGCCATCATGTGGTTGCTGGGAACTGAACTCAGGACAGCCCCGCTCTCTCCGGCCCCGCTCACTTGGATGTAATTCACTGTAGCTGTCTTCAGATGCACCAGAAGAGGGCATCTGATCTCATGACGGGTGGTTGTGGGCCACCATGTGGTTGCTGGGATCCGAACTCAGGACCTTCGGAAGAGCAGTCAGTGTTCTTACCTGCTGAGCCATCTCGCCAGTCCAAAAGCATCTCTTCTTTTTTCAACTTTTTATTGATTCTTTGTGAGTTTCACTTCATACACCCCAGTCCCAGTCATCTACCCATCCCCTCATATCTGCCCTCAACCCTTGCCACCTCCCTTTCCCAATAACACACACACACACACACACACACACACACACACCCCAAAGCATAGTATCTTGTTGTGGAAGCTGTACTGTGTCACAGTATGTCTCACGATATATCCCTCTGACCACACATCTTCACTGGCAAATGTTGATTATGAGTCATTGGTCTGGTTCGAGGCCTCTGGCTTCTGCTACACTATCAATGCTGGATCCTCACTGGGATTCCTTTCAGATATCTAGTTGTTGCCCTGGGTCATGGAGATCCTGCAGCTTTGGCTCTGTAGGACTGGTAACTTCACATGCTTCAGCAGTACATAGATGGGGTAGATGTTGGCCAAGTCAAAGTCCTGGATCTGGGCCTGGGTGGTAGCTGAGCTGGTCAATGCACTAGTTCTGCCTTATCCATACCACTAGGGTGAGCTCTCCAGCACTGCTCCAACTAGGCCACCCAATGCTGCCATCAGCAGGAAGTAGGTTCAGCTCTTCCTTCTCCTCTCATGCCCTTGAGGCCAGCTCACCAGCACACACTTCCAGAGCCAGCTGTAGCCTTCGGGGAGCTGAACCAGCTCTCTTGCTCTCACATCTTTAGGATTGGCTCACCCGTGCCATCAGGAAAAGCTCTACTGTGTTACCAGGGAGGCTCAGGGCCCATTCTCCAGAATGCTGCTGCTAGCGAGGGACAGGGCCAGCTCTCCAGCTCTTATGAGCGGGGTGGTGGTTGGGGGGGGGAACAGCTTTTCTGCAGTTGGCAATGAGGGGTGGGGACATCACCTCCATGCCTGAGCCACTTCACAGTAGTGGAGAGGAAGGGCCAGCCCTTCCATGCTCTTGCCCTCGGGGCTGGTTCACCCACACCCCTCAATCCCCGCCCCCCGCCATCAGGGCCAGCTCCACTGTGCTGCCCTAGTGAAGTTCAGGGCCTGCTGTCCCAAGCGCTGCCACTCTTGAGAGGCAGGGCCAGCTCTCCAGTGTGCCACAGTCAGTTCTGCACAGCTTTCCTCAAAAGAGAGCTGGCCTGGATATCCCCATAGTCCCAGGAGGCTGCCCAAACCAGGGACATCCCCATGGGTATCCAGTGTGATAATATGAGCCAAGGACTTTGACACTGATCCCCACCTCTGCATAGCCATGGACCCAAACAAGGCTCTCAGTGGCAGCATGGATCTCATTCAGGGCTGGCTGCTTCACAACAGACTTTTCCTCTCCTTCTTCATGCCTCCATTTCCCCGTCTCTTCACAATGCTCAAGCTGCTCCACGTCTCTTTCTCTCCCATCTGACCCCTACATACTTACACACTGTAGTGCTGCAGGTGGGCTATGTGGTTAGTGGGCCTCTGGGGGTCTGCAGCTTGCCCGTGTGACATGGTTTCTGGTGGGTCTGTGGATGTCTCCCCGCTCCCCGTCCGGCACCACACGGCCCGACAGTTGGCAGGTCCCTGGATGTCTCCTGACTTAGCTTTTCACGTGCTCTGCCATCAGCACAGCACACCTGGGATTCTGTGAGGACCTTCTTGACCTCCTCGTCACTGACCCCAGCCCAGCAGCCAGCCAGCCCAGCTCCGGGCAAATCAGGCAAGAATCTTTTGTTTTAAGAACAGACCAAGTTTCAGACATATTGTAAAGTTCACCGAAACTGCCACTGTTGGTGTTGGATTAAAACCAGGGGAAAGAGGGAAGACTGACCCACGAGTCATGAAAAATGAGCACTCTGTAGTTTGCGGAGCTGGGCAGAGCTTGTCACCATCACTGGGTGCTCTTGTCATAAAATCACCTGGAGAGAGATAGAGGTGGAAAGAGAAAGAAAGAAGGTTTGGTGAGTCCCAAGCACGCTAGTGGAGCAATGCTCAGTTTCCACAGCTCCTTACTGGGTTGCTGTAACTGTTGTTTTTCTGTTTTTTGTTTGTTTGTTTGTTTTTGATTTTAGATTTTCGAGACAGGGTTTCTCTGTGTAGCCCTGACTGTCCTGGAACTCACTCTGTAGACCAGGCTGGCCTCGAACTCAGAAATCCACCTGCCTCTGCCTCCCCAGTGCTGGGATTAAAGGTGTGTGCCACCACTGCCCGGTCAGGGTTGCTATAACTTATTTCCCATTTTCACAGGAAGAGGAGACCAGAGACTCCTAGGAGGTCACCCAGCTACTGAACAACAGAAGAGATTTGAAGATAGGCCTCCAAAGCCTTCGTCTTGCTTATCCTATGACAAAATGGCTTGATGTTAAACAGTGCCACAAACTGATATATCGGCACACAAGCAGGCCTGGGGTCAGTGGAATAGAGAGGCAGAAGAAATAGAATGAAAAACAGAAATAATAAAGGGATGAGCAGAAAAGGCAGAGAAAGGGGAGAAAGGTGAAGGCGTGTTCACCTGGGGCTAGAGAGACAGCTGAGCTGTAGAACACTTGGTGCTGTTCCAGAGGATTCTTCCACCGTTGCAGGCACCCACATTGGGTTGGCTCGCAACTGCTGTAGCACCAGCTCCGAAGGATCCAGTGCCCTTTCTGGCCTCCACAGGCATCCACACATTTGGTGCACAGACATAGGTACACACAGATATATAAATAAAAAAAATAAAACCTTCAAAAGAGGACGGCAGGACTGTTAACACTTACCATCCACACATACCAATACACCCTAGGAGAGGTGATGACTCTTAGCAAGACTGAGAAGGTGGGGACATGGTTTTGGGAACCTGAAACCCTCTTCGGGGTTCTCCCAATTCCCCCTGACTCAGGTACAAATCCTGAGGTCAGCCGACCACATCATCAACTGCTAGAAGGGGAATGGCCATTCAAAACCCAGGCTATCAGAATGTTCTTATTCTCCAAGGGATATACTAAGCCAAGAGATACATGTGCAGTTGTAGAGCTTTGTAGCACAATGAACAATTAGGAATGGGTAAGATGGCCTCCCCCACAGGAAGAAAGCAGTCTTGAGATGTAAGGGGATTCCTGCTCTGCAGAGCCTGGTGGGACATCATCTAACACCTTAGATCCTTTTCTAGGGGCCAGGCTGATCTGCCAGCTACATCCTGCACTTTAGAGACATTATTTCGAGGTTAAAGCGGGCTGACCTCAGGCCATTGTCTTCTGATTAATGACCCATTTCTTCCCCCCACTCTGATTCCTCTGCTCCCACAGTGAGCAGGTTCTTCTTCCTGTTCAGAGTAGCTGCAGGGCTAGCCACAGAGAGAACACTACACCTTTCACAGACACCTGCAGATTTTTATGTGGCTGGTCACCCAGCAGGTAGGAGACCAGTCTTATCGGGAAAGCATGCCGGACAAGCTTCCTTCACTCAGGGCTACAACCTCTGCAAGCCCTTTGAGGTCTGGGGTCAATGCCCACAACAAACAGTGTCCATGTTCTTTGAAGAATGCCCTCAGGGAGTAAACCGTCCACCCTTTCTCATTGGATAGGAGAAAGTGCACATTGCTCTTGATCCAGACCGCAGCTCAGACACCAGTCCCATAGGATTTGAGTGCTTAGGCAATGCCTTCTGCGTTCTGCAAGGGATGGGAGTGTCAGTCCTCTATTCCAATTTCATGCATGCACTCTTTGATGGACTTTAACTGAACTTTAATGTTTGCCAGTCATGCTTAGCACCATGGCTTTCAAGAGTGCACAGGGCTTAGGGAAGACAATTGAGAAAGTAGTTATAATCCATAGTGTGGAGTGCAGAGAGGAGAAGGATAGAATGCTGTGGGGATACTGGACTGTGTAGTAGGGTCCAAATTACATAGATGAGGGCGTGAGAGACAGGCTCCTAGAGGAAGCACCAGGTAAACTGTGTCCTATATAAGCAAAGAAGGGAGCCTTCTAGTCAAGTCTTCAAGTCAGAAGCCAGAGTTTAAAAAGATATGGACTATATGAAGCCAACAGTTTCTTTGAAGAGTGTTGCAAATATCAAATTATAAGCGGAGGACTGGCTCTTGTCTGACTAACCAAAATATAGCTTTTCTTAGATTAAGAACATACTTAATAAGGAAATTGTGAATGACACCTCCACCCAGTATTTCTTCTTATGAAACTTATTCAAGAAGTGCAATGATTAATACCAAAGGGATAGCAGGCTGGATAGGATGCCCAGATGACCATCTCAGAGGTCACAGACAATTCTCACTCTTATCAGGGGAACACTAACCTTGACAAAGGCAGTCTGGGCCTTTCATGAGGGTGGGGGGGACTGCTGTCCTTATAATATATTTAGCCTGTGACATTGTAGGAAAATCAGAGTTAGCTTGAGAACATCACACAGTGAGGGTTTAAGGCATGGAATGATTCTCCACCTTTGCCATGTGCATAGTTCCCTACCTTTAAAAACGCACCAGCTGGAGCCCAGACCCCAAGACTCTGACTCATTAGGAAGTGGAGGAAGCCTGAGAATCCAAGATCCAAAAACACCCTTAACATGTAGTTCAGATGCACACAGGATATCAAGAATGTGCTTATTAGTGAGTGCCATACTGTGAGACAGAAGGTATAGTATCAGAGGAGTCTAGCTTTCAAGCTTGGCCCTTCCCATCAGCTGGGGGGAAATCCAGGGAACATTATTTACTTGTTTATTACCTTATACTGTGTTTATAAAATAGGGATCAAATGTAACTAGTTTGCTGGACCAGTAGGCTCTTTAAAGGGATGGTGGTTTTTGAAAATAGCAGAATACATGGTTGTGCACATACTGATAACTTAGTATGCCTGTAGTTCAGTGTCCCTGTCTCTAACAGGGATGGAACAGAGTGAATAGGGTTGCTGTGAGACCTAGACACCGGGTTCTGGGTGGAGCCTTGCACACTCACCAGAGTTCAGCAGCCTATCAGTAAATGGTTCCTCCTACCCAGAGTAGCATCACTTTTGCTACTTTGAGCTTTAAGCAGTGAAATGCACTGACGTTTGGTTAACAAGAACACTTTATCCCATGCCCACTCAGCATGACCAGAGGATGTCCCAAATGTCCCTTGCCCTCAGTGATTTCCTTATTGGCTTAAAATGCTGATCTAGGAATCACTAACTTGACAAATATTTATTGAATCTATGGACTGGGCCCTTTGCCTACTCAAATAATAGTAAGATAGATGTTCTTGCCGTTACTCACTTTACTGATGAGGACTCAGAGGTTTAGAGAGGGGACATGGGATGCTCCAATTATAGCTGGTAAGAGTGACACCACACTGCCTCTGTGCCCGAGCTGAGCTTTGCATCACCTGGCTGTCTTGCCTGGTTTCTCTTTCAAGCAAACCAGGCTTTCTCCTGACTGCTTTTTCAGAAGGGGCCCACTAGGCTTTGCCTAAGAGGTGCATAGCTAAGGAAGGCTACAGGTCAGAGGCTGGAAACCACACAGACCCATTCCCTTTCTTCTTACAGAGCTGCCTTGCTCTCTGCAATAACGGATGTCCACACACCGCTGTGGCGCGTACCGCGGAGTGCTTTGGTGTTTGTTGTGGCTTTGAGCTGCAAGGTGTCATAAGACTATATAATCAGTCCGTAGGAGGATCAGTAGTTCCAAGTCACCCTTGGTCAGGTAGCTTGTTTAAGGACAGCCTGGCTACGTGAAACTTTGTCTTAAATACATGCATGCGTGCACGTGAGGGCACGCACAGGGCTTTTAATACCGCTGTGGGTTAATTTGCCTATTTTCTCTTCACTTTTGCTATGGTTACTACTCTATAATGTCCAAGCCTTAAGAAAGATCTCCACCTGTGTGGTGGGGCTGCTGAACGTTTTAGGTGTTAATCGAGTCTATTTTAATATGAAAGCTACTTTTAAAAAAAAATACACATATGGATGTTTTGCCCGCATGCATGTTTATGCACCACATGTACATTTTACTTATAGAGGCCAGAAAAGGGTGTCAGATCCCTTGGAACTGGAGTCATGGATTCCACTATGAGCCTCCGTGTGGACACTGGGAATCAAATCTGGGACCTGCGGAGATCGGCTAGTGTTTTGAACTGCTCAGCCATTTCTCCAGCCCCAGCTCCTGTAGTTTGAACATCTGTCATGTTCTCGCTTGTGTTTATTATCTACAGCCATCACAGAAACCCTCCCAAGTAGGTCCTGACATCTGTATTGTACAGGTGAAGACATGGGATCAAAAAGGGGCAGGAGACATGCCTACCGCACACAGCTGGTCTCGGGGAGAGTGCAAATAAATATCTGAAGTGATATGTTTCCCAGATCTGCAATGCCTCCTATAGAAAGGCACACCATTTCCCTCTAGGATACAGAAAATATCTTTCAATCAAGTTTTGTGGTTTGGCCATGATGTTTGCTGCTCCTTGTGGATCATAGCACATCTAGTGTTCGGATGGGCCCTTAAGACTGAAGCTTGGCTAGGTCCCATGGTCCTCCCCATCCAATGTCAACTCCAGTCCCAGAGCCACAGCCTACAGGAGGCTACACAGGGCTCTGGAGCTAGAAGCCGGGAAAGCAAATGCCCCGATGACTGCAATGTTATTAGGGACCTTGCCTAAATATGATGTGTCCCTTACAAAGGCCACTCTGTCCCCAGTCGGCAGCCTGGGGGTCCTGTTTCAGTGCTGGGTCTGGCCACCCTGGCTCAGCCACTGTCTTACCTTGTGGAGCAGGCCAGGCCTGCCTGATAATATCACTGAGACATAGTGGTGCTTTGTGTACATTCAGGGTTCCAGTTACCTGGGGCAGGCAGGATTTAGGCTCCTGTGCCTGAGGCCAGGAGGGAGGCAGTGACTAAGTAAAAACAAGCATGAAAGGGGAGTGTTTTGGAAACCCCAAAGGAAGCTTTCTTCTCCCCTGTATCCTCAAGGTGCTTCCCAAAGAGGTTGCTTGATCGCTTGCCTTCCCACTGGGCAAAGAAAGGGGATTCAGGCAGGACTACTTTTCAATTGCTTGGATTGTGTGTGTTCCTACCTCCCCTCCTCCCGCCCCCATGGATGTTTGCCAGCCTGCCAGTTCAGACACCTCTCTCTTGTCCCCGGGGCTTTCTCCGTGTGACAAATCACAGGCCAAACTGTCTTCTAAACCAGGGTTGGGTTGCTCGTGACTTCTTCATGCGAAGCCAGCGGCTGCGAGCATGCCTCAGAGCTAAGCCAGGCAGGGCTTCAAGCTTACACTTCAGAGAAAGGCAGCCTGTGAAAATGTCTAAGCAGTCTTTATGCTCAGCCCAGAGATGATGTTAGAGATTCAGTTGGAGCTGCAGATCCTTTGGACAAGAAGCCTCTTTGTGGAGCTTCGAACCAGCCGCTACATCGGTAAACTGTCAAGAGATAAGGCCGGGCCACTGGGGGTAGGGAGATACTGCGCTTGAAGGGGACCTGGTTCAGTTCCCAGAGCCGAGCATGGCAGTTTACAATCATCTATAACTGCAGCTCCAGGGCATCCGTTCTGATGCCCTCTTCTGGCTACGGTGGGCACCAGGCACACATATAGTACACCTACACCCGTGCAGGCAAAATACTCATATACATAAAAGAGCGAGTCTTGTTTAAAAAACAAATCTGTCCAAAAAGAGTAAAAGCTAGGATACAGACTGTAGGATTGACTGTTAGCATCTTCTACTCCCCTCTTCCATGTGGAAATGCCTGTCCCTGCCAGCTGTACACACTCCTGCTGTACACAGTGCTCTGGTGTGTCCTGGATAATGCCTCCCACTCTCCCCTTTCCCAGCATTCCTTACTACATCTTTCTATTCCCTATAAAGCATGTGGATACCCAGGCCCAGAGCTTTGAGGGCAAGGAAAACAGTCAGCAACCTCGGTTTCTGTTTTCACACGTTCTTGTGTGTGTGTGTGTGTGTGTGTGTGTGTGTGTGCAGATTGTTTTCTCATTTGAAGAGTATAAACATTCACAGGTTTAGAGGTTAACAGATCAATATCTTATGGAAAGTTGTTAGTCAACCCAGTATAGGTGTTCAAAGCAAATATTTTACCATAGTATCAACATGGAACCATATTTGCTTTTGTGTGATATGTGTGTGTGTGGGTGTGTCCATGTTTGTATGTGTGCACATGTGTGTGAGTGCATGGAGACTGGAGGTCAATCTTAGGTGCTATTGTTCAGGACTCGTTCACATTGAGTTTTGAGGCAGGGTCTCTTCCTGGGACACAGCTCTCACCAGTTAGGTAGGTCGGCTGGTCAGCATGCCTCAGTGATTTGCCCCTCAGCACTGGGATTACAAATGCAGGCCACCATGCCCGGCTTTATTAATGCAGTTTTTGGGAAATATCTTAGATACTCATACTTATGAAGCAAATATTTTCTTACTGATCTATCTCCCCAGCCCTAGATCAGCATTTAAAAAAATTTAAGCCCCCATTTTAATTTGAAACGATGACGCATAGTGGAAATGTTGGGCAGCCTTTTGGGTAAGCCTATGAGGTATCTTTGGACAAGGTATATTGGACAAGTTTATATTGCTTATTTCTTTCCAGTCACACTAAGTGCCCAACTTATAAGAGTCACTCAGAAGACATCGTCATGCATCTAGGCAATAAGGGAATATGGCTTCCGAACCAAGATAGGGGCAACTTGTAGGGTTCTTTCTGAACTACTGTGGAAGGAGTGCTGAGATCCTCAATAGAGGTGAAAGGGGACAAGGCTAGGACTATTTACGGGATTCTCTGTACATGAAAACCACAGGAGCACAGAATCTCATCTGAAGATGAGATATGGGAAAGCTCTCGTCCAGAGACACAAGACTGGGTTAAAGCCAGTCTTGGAAGGAGCAAGAAAGAAGGGGAAAATAATTTCCCCCCTAAATGTCAATG
>JADRCC010560476.1:0-10648 GCA_019843855.1 Hylomyscus alleni
TGTGTGTGTGTGTGTGTATGTGTGGTGTGTGTGTGTGTGTGTGTGTGTGTGTGTGTGTAGGTCAGCAAAGGGTATTTGATTACGGATATGTGTGTACGTGGCTGTGTGTGTATATGTGTGTAGTGTGTGTGTGTGTGTACATGTATGTGTGTGTAGGTCAGCAGAGGGTATTTGTTCCCTCAAAGGGGGAGTTACAGGTGGTAGAGAGCCTTCCTCCCCATGTGGGTGCTGGGAATAGAACCTGCGTCTTATGAAAGAACAACACAAGCTCTTCACCATTAAGCCACCCATCCAGCCCATTAAATTTTTATTTGACAGAAAAACAGCTGCTTTTCTGGGCTGCTGACCCCACTGGTTACAAGGAACTCTTGACTCTGGAAGTTTCAGGTGAGCTCCTGCACCTTCATACATATCTACATATCGTGGCTTAGAAGGACTTCCTTGCATTGCAACAGCTGTGCTGTCCTCTTCAGTGGAGCCTCTCTGCCAAGAATGGATGGCCCAGCACTGACATGAACCAGAACTTCATGGCCTCTGACCTGCCCTCCCCCATTAGGGGTTCATCCTCATAGACAAGGACATTTCATGTCAAGCCAAGATGTTTTAAAAGATGAATCTAATAAATGGTACTTCCTTGGGGCTTTTTTCCCTGCTTGCTCGGTTTTGAGGGGGGAGGGGCAGATGCTTCTGGAGCAGAGCCTTTTACAGCATTCTCTCTCCTTGGGCTGCCAAGCTTGGAAAAAGATACAGCTGAATGCAGTTTGGAGCGGGTGGCCCCAGGGCTAACATAGCTCCAAGACAGTAGCTTGTGCTTTTCCAAACTGGTGCCGTTTCTTCAGATCAGCCCTAGTCTCTGATTTTCACCTTAGTGAAACAGAGAAGGTGGGAAGTGTTAGGTGTAGAAGGTGGCTGTGCTTGCATGTGGGACTAGTTTCTCTCCAGAGTTCTGGATTTATCTACATGGGTGTCCAGGCCTTTTGAGAGGGCCTGAGGTGACACCCACAGCATCCCCCACTACTCTGGGAACTTGACTCAGCTTTACACACATCTCCAGTGGCACTAGGCATAGAGGCTGGCAAAAAGAGAGTGGCTGGATCATAGTTTTTTCTTACCCCAGAAGAAATTCTATGGTCATCTGGAGTTTTGACATTAATTCTAAACAGTGGGCATAGAGTAACCTCAGTAGTTGTCTGCTCTAATAACACCCAAAAAACAAATAGTCAAGAACATGACTCAACCCATTCCTGTCCCTCCCTATAGCTGTGCACTGCGCCTGCAGATATGACATTCCCCCGAGACTATGGTATGTGGTTATAGCTGTGCACCACGCCTGTAGATATGACATTCCCCCAAGACTATGGTATGTGGTTATAGCTGTGCACCACGCCTGCAGATATGACATTCCCCCAAGACTATGGTATGTGGTTATAGCTGTGCACCACATGTGTAGCTACAATATTCCCCCGGTCTGTGGTACACAGTTAAAACTCTGCACCACACCTGTAGATATGATTTTCCTCTAGTTTATGGTACTTGGTTTAGATGCAAATTAAGCTTGACACTTAATAGATGTTTTATATTGAAAATACTATAAACTTTGAGGATGCTGGAGGCTGGTGTTTTCCTCTGATGTCTCTCTTACTTATCTTAGGATAAATAAAGCTAATAGTGAGTCAGGGACAGCAAATGGACCCTAAATTCCCAGGAAGGTCAACACGGACCCACATCCTAGAAACTGATCCACCTCTGGATTTTGAAGTTACATAAGCAAGTAAACGCTCTAACTTTCGAGGTATTTTAACTGGCTTCTGCCATTTCCAGCAGAAAGTAGCAGGCACGCCTGGGTCTGCTCACCACAAATGTGCTGTGTCCCTCCTTTAATGAAGGTTTAGTTGGTAAGTATTATATACCAGATGAAAATTAAGCCATGCCCTTAAATTGACTTTCTGATGCTTAAAATGTATCCTGATGCCATGGTTTTCATGGGCTCCCCTTCCTCTCTAGGCTTCCGTGTTTACTCCATGCCTATGAGAGTTTATGAGAGTCTCAGTCATCCTGGAGACAAAGGCGACATTTACTTCCTGGCGATGTGTTCCAAACGTACTCTCTGGTTGCAGGGCCCTCTCAACACTTATTTCTCAACTCATTTATTTATTTAGGAGCTGCACAATCCCAGCCTTGTCCCTCTGTTGGGAAAAGACTCTACTGTGCTCGCATAGCAGTTAGAAATGTTTTGTCTCAGTCCAGACCAAAGTCTCTTCTGCATTCCTCAGTCTCAATGACACTCTTATTTTACACAGAACCCACTGTCTCCCTCCACCTGGAAGCACTTGATTGAGTCACCAGCCCCCAGGGACAGGAGGAAGCAGGAGTCTAAATGGTAACTACACAGCCAGGTGACCTTTATGGAGCAGAGGCTTGAGAGCAAAGTGCTTCTAAATGCTCAAAGGATTTGGTGTTGAGCCAACCCATTTCTTGCTCAGCTTTCCTGGGAAATTGGGAGTGCAGCACTCACAGTGTGTGAGATCTAAAGAGGAGGCATGGCAAATGCCTAAAAAGGCAGAGAGACAGAGCTGCTAGAGTCCACAAGAGATTGTTTTCCATTGTGAGTAGCTTTGGCTCATTTGCAGGTCAAGAACAGCCAATAAATATGGTGAAACAGCAGGTGTTCTAAAGAAAGCCTGGGTCAGCAGGACTCAGTAGAGGGAGGGAGAAATTAACCCATCCACAAAACCTTCCACCCCAAGTTTGTCCTTACTACAAGAAGTGCAGGGATAAAGATGGAGCAGAGACTGAGGGAACGGCGAACCAACACCTGGCCCTACTTGAGACCCATCCCATGGGAGAAAGCCAACCCATGACACTATTAATGATACTCTGCTATGCTTGCAAACAGGAGCCTAGCATAACTGCCTTCTCCACCAGCAGCTGACCAAAACAGATGCAGAGACACACAGCCAAACATTAGATAGAGCTTGGAAGTCTTGTGGGAAGAGTTGAGGGAAGGATTGAAGGCTCTGGAGGGAATAGGAACTCCACAGGAAGACCAACAAAGTCAGCTAACCCAGACCCTTGGAGGCTACCAGAGACTGAACTACCAACCAAAGAGCGAGCATAGGCTGGACCTAGGCACCCCGGCACCCACCCCACCCCCAGGCTGTATGGTAGATGTGCAGCCTGGTCTTCATATGGGTCCCCCAACAACTGAAATGGGGGCTGTCCCTGACTCTGTTGCCTGCCTGTGGATCCTGCTCCCCTAACTGGGCTGCATTGTCAGGCCTCAGTGGGAGAGGATGCACCTAGTCTTGCAGAGACTTGATGTGCCAGGGTGAGTTGGTACCCAAGGAGGACCTCTCCCTTCTCAGAGGAGAAGGTGAGGGGAAATGGGGAAAGGGACTGGGAAGAGAGGGGTGCTTTGTTTGGGATGCAAAGTGAATAAGTCAATTAGTGGGAAAAAAAGAAATTGAGGAGACTTACTCTTCTATTGCCATTGCTTCGTAAACAGACATTTTGAAACAAAATACAAAAGATACACAACACAAAAAAAGAAAAAAAAAAAGAAAGTCTGGGTCTCTACTAAGAAGGGTGATGATCCTGGCTGATGGTAGAGTGCTGAGCCTTCCTGGTCATCAGGGATGTCCAGCTATCTGGACAAAGGGGACACTGACCCCCCCCCCCAAGGGCCAGCTGAAACTCTCAAAAGGCAACCCAGGTCCTGCTGAGAGATTATCTAAGAACACTGGCCTTGCCATTCAGTCTCCACTCTTAAGGAAGGAATGTTCAAGTAGCCTTGGAGGATATCAAGGCTCTGTTACATTGCATGAAGAGAACGTCATTTCCTCCTGATGGGAATCTAAGCAGGATCTGCTTTAAGCCCTGGGTGGAGTCATGATATATGCTTGCTGCCTCTCTTAAGAATTAACCCAGAGGACTGTAGAGATGTCTTAGTGGTTTAGAGTGCGTGCTGCTTCTTTGGAGGAACCAATTTCAGGTCCCAGCAACCAGAATCAGGCAGCTCCCATTCACCTGTAATTCAAGCCCCAGGGAATCTGATGACCTCTTCTGTTCACATTCACGCCCCCCCCCCAACCCCCTGACCCCCTCACACTTCCATATACACAATTAAAAATAAACCTTTTTTTTTTTAAAGGAAAAAAAGAGTTCATTTAACTGAGCCCATCAGTCACTTGGTATTGACCACCCTTCAGGAAGCAGAGTCACCTAAAGCCATTGTGTCCCAAGCTCAGGCCACACACTGACCATCCTCTAGTATTCAGTTGTTTTTCCAGGTGCAGTGATCACTTTGTGACAGGTGTAATTATTCTGCTTTGGTGTCTGCAAAGGCCTGGTCTGTCAGCTTGCAAAATGGCAAACATTTAAATATACCAGTGTTTTCTTAGTTGATTTTTTGTTAACTCTTCACTTTAATAGATTGGATGATTAAAACCAAAGAATGGGCAGGCAGTGGTGGCGCACGCCTTTAATCCCCGCACTTGGGAGGCAGAGGCAGGCGGATTTCTGAGTTCGAGGCCAGCCTGGTCTACAGAGTGAGTTCCAGGACAGCCAAGGCTACACAGAGAAATCCTGTCTCGAAAAAACCAAAAAAATAAAATAAAATAAAACCAAAGAATGGTGTCTCTTGCCGTGTTCAACCTTGGGGAGCTCCTGCCCAGCCCAGGTGTCGAGCTGGTGGAGGGATCTTCTCAAAGCAGAGTCAGTGATCAAATCCACCTCTCCTACCATTTGTTCAAGGCACCCAACCCCTGGTGCACAAATTTAGCTTTCGACTTTGCAAGGTCAAAATGCAGGACTGTAGGATGGGAAACGAGCTCATGGAAAGCTAAACCTCAAGGGAGCATGCTGCTGTTTCGCTTCCCCATGGGTTGGGCGCCATCTTTAGCACAGCTCCACTCTGTAGCACCTCTTCTTGCTGTGGCAATGTTTCAGTAAACACCATAGGTCCAGCCTGCTGAGGCTGCTTGAAGAAAGCGGAAGTCACATCTTCCCACTCTGAATCTCCTTGGACAGCTAGCCAGTGACGGAGGCAAAGAGGCTTTGAAGAGAGTGCCTGATGATCTTTTACTTAACCACGGGTTCTTTTCTATCTAATCCTGCTTCCTGAGAAGCTGACATTACATTGTCACCAAGGAGCAACCAGGGTCTACTGTGTTAGAGAAGGCTGCAGTTGGCTTTGAGTTTATTTATTCAATACTTTCTGATTGAGTATCTGGTTCAAGGGACTGTGAGCTGCTCCCGGGATCATGCCCAACCACTGCCTGTGTTCACAAGGCCCTGAAGATTTTACAAGTGCATATTTGAAAACACTTTGATGGTCATTATCAGGGACCTTGAACAGAGAAGAGAAAACTTTCAGGGGTCTGATCTCTCCCCCAGTCCCAGTGTTGGTCCTAAGGATCAGACTCAGATTGTCAGGCCCGGTGACAAGCACCTTCACCCACTCAGTCATCTAAATAGCCTGGACTACTTAACTTCTCTAAAGCTTCAAGTCCGCTGTCTATAAAACGGAGATGGTAGAGAAGATTGTTTAAGAGGGTGGGTCTCCAGGGTTCTTTGCCATGTTTGGCACATGCTAATCCTCAGCTTATCTTAACCATCACATGTTACTATTTTTCTTCCAATAGATTCAGAGGCCCTCTTACAACCCAGATCTTTTCACATCACATAGCTTTAGAAACAGGAACACCAAATTAATAGTTCTCAATAAGATCACCAGGGCCACCAGATATCATGTGACCTCCCCTACCTCCTCCCCAGGGACAGTGTGAGGGGCATACTGAGAAATTTCCATTATTCAAGTTGTAGGGACCTTGGAGTCAGCTCAAGATGCCCCAAGATCAAATTCTCAGCACAAAGGAAATGTATTTGTCCCAGAGGGACAGATGACAGGGATAAGGGACAAAGACAGGAGATAAAGAAGGAGAAGGGGAGGAAACAAGGAGGGGGATAGACACAAAGGACTGTCTCTGGATAGAGGAGACAGATGTGGCCCATAGGCAAGTGGTGGCTTATAAAGTTAAAGGAGGAAACTCCTGGTTAGGATAAGGTGTTTAATTTTGATTGAGCATATTAATTAGTGCTGCCAATAGAGGGGTTTGGTTGCTGGACTTCAATACTTTAATAGTTGGACCTTGGTAGTCAGCCTCAGGAAGAAGAAGTGGTCAAATAAGGGAATAGACCTTAGAGGCTAGCTTTAGGAATGTGATCTAATGATTTTTAGGAAGGAGGAGGGAATGGGGAGGAAGGACAAGGCTAGCCAGAGCCATGCTTGCTATGTTTGCACTGGCTAGAGTCCCTTCACACATCACAGGATTTTAGATTCTCATGTGTCAAATCTTACTCTTTGAAATACCCATCTGAGCCTTTGTGTAGTCTGTCACAGTTTGGGTACTAATTTACACAGAGCTATGGCAGTGAAAGTGGCCCTCACGCAAATCTTTAGTCAAACAGGGTAACCCTTTCCTGATTTATGAGTCTAAGATACTGGTTTCTGTCTTCTTTTGTGGACCACTATCCCTCCACCTACCCACTAACAACACCATGCTCAAAATAAAGGAAAACATGTCCTCACTGGGGATGGGGCTTTGCAGATAAGGTATCAGGAAGATCTGTGAAGAAAATCCCCTCAACAGAGGCAGGACCAATCGTCCTCAGCTGCCCTTTGAAAGTCTTTGCTGATAGATCTATCTATCTGGCAATAGATTTCACAACCCTGATATTTGCAAAGGAGCCTGTGAGATTTTAGTCTTAGGTCTAGGACCAGCTAGCTGGTGGCTCTTTCCTCCTGTCAGACCCAAAATGCTGAGAATTTCCTTTGTTTTCATGTCTCCTCAGAGATGTGAGAAGGTCGTTATTGAGTACTCTTCAGTCAAACTCTTGGTTCTGGGATTGGTTAAACATCCTCCTTTCCAGTTTCCTGTCAGTCTGCCTTCTTTTCCCAGTCTTCTTTACACTCTTTCTTGTGTGTCTCTGAACCTATGCAAGACACACTAATAACATGACAGAGATAGTTTATTACTCTTGCAGTTTTGTCATGAGTGCCTCTAACATTGAACCATCATCAGGAGTCAGGAAAGAGCATATCTCAAACATCTTGGAGAAAAGAAATATCAAATGTGGCTTTAGTGTCATTTGGTCATTTAATGTCATTTAGTGAAATTTGGTCTCTTGGACCAAGTTTCATATCTGATGGTTGTGACCATAGCTAGCTGGATTATTAATTTTCTCCTGTGTAAGAAAAGATAGCATGTTGTATTTGGAGCCACAGACAAATGAGGTGATGTGCATGCTTAGAGCCTTCTGCACACTAAGAGAAAGAACTTTACAAGATAAAGGGCCATGTCTGGGATTCTGAAAATACTTTGTGCTCTTCTTAGCTGAGGAAGGACAACCACACAGGATGCACTGGGAATCTCAAAAACTGCAGAAGAAGCATCCAGATCGAGCAAAGGGCCGGAGAGACCATTCTACAAAGAAGGTACCAACTGATACAGGATAAAGGTTCCACTCCCTGGTCACTGGGGAGAAAGAACAATTACAGGTGTTTCAGCCACCTTCTCACACCTAGAGGAAGGTCATTGTCTTTCCCTCTTCCCAAAGAGCTGAGGCAGACACAGAGTGTTGGATCCAGGCTCACCCAAAAGCACTCTGTGGCTCAGGTTGTCCTGGCACACTAGCAAGGTCAGCAGGAAGGCCCGTCATCTTTGTTAACTGAGTTCTGCAGGGTAAGGTCAATAGGACAACTGTATATGTGGGTGTTTACCCAGAAAGGGAGTTGTTGCCAGACTAGATAAAGCTGGACAAAGGATGAAAAAAAAGCCCTCCTAGGATGGAAAGCCAAATCTTATTTTATTTTTAAGACTTTATTTGGGTTTTTGTTTGTTTCTTTTGTTTGTTTGTTGTTATTGTTGTTTTGTTTGATTTTGAGACATGATTTCACTATGTAGCCCAGGTGGCCCTATTAAGTCATTATGTAGACCAGGCTGGCTTCAAACACACAGAGATCCACCTGCCTCTGCCTACTGAGTGCTGAGATTAAAGGCATGTGCCACTTGTGTCCTGCAATCTTGTGTCCTACATTCCAGTTCCTGGGATGAACTAGGAGCCAAATGCATCTCTGTTTATTGCAGGCTATTGGACTTTGGTGTTCTCGCCTGTCACCATAGCAGACATGAAGACACAGGAGATGTCCCCATCAATGCTACCTTATTTCAGCTGTCCTCTCCTTTCCTCTGTTGTTATAAAAGCCACCACCAGTGACAAGGGTTTGGCTTCCCCGGAGCGCAGGGTCCTCAGAGTCTACTTAACTGCACCTCTCAGTTTCTTTTCACTCCATTCTTGCTCCGCCCCATCTATAGAATCTTTGCCATTGGCATGCCATCAGACCTCCAGAATCCCTCAGAATCTGCTGCAATTGATAAGAAAGCCAGCTAGGAGGTTACTACGTATGGATGATGGCTTGACCCATCTCACCTTTGGTTAAAACTGAAGCTCACCTTCTGTCTCACTCGAGGCTCTCGGGGACTTGATGCTTGTTACTCCCAACTTTGCCTATCACATCGACCATTAATGTACCCTTGTTACTTGGCTTGGGTGGTCTGGCTTGTCTTGTCTCCACTTTTTAACTGTTTCCATCAGCTCATATCCAAAGCCCATCTCTCCCGCAAATTCTTTTCTGAACTGTAAACTCAAAACATTTTCTCATGACACATAATTTTCTCCTTTGCCTCATGGTAATCTGGGGACTTAATCAGTCCACAGTGTTTCTCTGAATGTTGCATGAGATCACTCTCTGATACAGAAGAGAAGATGAGGTCTCGTAAGTTCCTCTGGGTTTGGTGGTGGGCTTCTTGGGAGTATGGAACTTATTTCTCACTTGAGACCCCTTGAAACTCCCACACAGCTGCCAGTCAGAGTGTGCTGGAGTGAGGGGCTGACCCATCGCTGGGTCCCAACGGCACTATAAATACCTCACTGATTTGTACTTCCATATTCCCCTGTTCTCTGTGTCCCACTTCTGCATCTCTTGGTAAACTCTGGGATCAGCAGACATTGAATTGTACCCCCCTTTTGTCTAGTTCTTGAACATAAAAAACAAAACAAAACAAAACAAAAAACCCCTAAATGATCTGTGGAGGCAAAGCCAAACTGTGTTTCAGGACAGGTGTGAGCTGCTCGTTAGACCATTCCCACTTGCACCTGCTTTGCTTTAGTAGCTAGACCCCAGCAGCACTGTTTCCTATGGAATGTATACCTTGGGGAGGTCCCTACTTTGATGAGTCCTCTTTCCCCCCACACACACTGCACAGGGCTTTCAACCTTCATAGACTTCCCTACAAACCATGCCACAGACCTTGCACTAGAGACACTTAGTAAGTCTTAATGATCGCCCGGACTTCTAAACACCCATAGCTTTACTGGGTTCATCCTTTGCCACTTTGCAAGTGAGCAGTAGATTTATGGAGTAAATTAAGTGGAAAAAATATCAGCCATAGTAGAGGGCACTCAGGTGCTGTTGTGTCCCATTGAGAAAGCGACTTAGGGAGAGGACATTTGAAGTAGGCAGCCCAAGCCACTGACTGATAAGATTGGCCCAATCTGGCTGTGCGTGCACACACACACACATACACACACACACACACACACATCAACACTCCCTGCTTAATTTGCAGTTACCAATAATTGTCTGATGCACAACATGACATAGGTAGAGCTGAGGAAACTGCCACCAGCTACACAGAGGATCCTCCCAGGTGATCACTTCCCATGCCAAGCATTGCCCTGATTGAGAGAGACTGTCCCCAACTCAAGAAGCCTGTAGACAAGCTGGGGTGGTGACAGTCCTCCTCTGATCCGTGATACCCTTGATGGGGTGGCATAATCCTTGTCCCTCTTGACTCTGCCACATTTTTTTCCAGAAGCAAGCATGATGTCGATACTGTCTGCTAACAGTGAGGTCCTGCAATGCCCAACAGAGCTCTGCGGTCCTCGGGGTCCACATTATCATGGGCCTCTGCGTGTGCTTTTGCTCTTTCGAAAGCAGCAGGGAGTCTCAGGCTTGATCAGTGTGCTGCACTCATGCTAGGAAATCCTCATTTAGCTTCCAAATTCATGCATGAAATTTACCAGGAGCTCTACTTTGCAAGGGAGTGGACCTCTGGGGCATTGACAGTCTCCAGCAGCTGTTGAGGGATGTCTGAATTCTGCATACACATTTGTTCCCACGAAGGGCTCCAAGGATGTCTAAACTCTTCCACTATCTTCTTTCTGCTCTGGTGTCTAGGCTCTCACAAACATTGCTTCAGTCGTCCTGGGCTTGGTCAGTAAAAGACCCTGTCCCTTTGAGCTCCATGTTAATGGGATGCATTCTGTGTGATCAAATATACTTCTCCATACCTCATGAAGGTGAAACTCACCCGAAGTGAAATCGTCTTCCTGTGGCTCTAATGCTGATTGCCACGGGCCTCTGTCTATCTTGAATGTGGGAAGTATTTTGCTTGTGTCAGGGTGGGGGACTGATGGAGAAGGTCGTGCTCTTGTTGGAAACTGGAAATTATGGATAAATGCTAGGCATTGCGTTTGTGTGTGTGTGTGTGTGTGTGTGTGTGTGTGTGTGTGAGAGAGAGAGAGA
>JADRCC010560477.1:0-12638 GCA_019843855.1 Hylomyscus alleni
GATGATGATGATGATGATGATGATGATGATGATACATGCAATTTCATGCTCGTGGGTTTAGAGTCATGGTGATAGAGCCACTCATTACATTACTAGGGTCTCAAATAGATAGATATTGCTTCAGTGGTATCTGTGGGATGGTAGCATTTTCCTTGCCTTCAGTGGTATCTGTGGGATAGTAGCATTTTCCTTGCCACCGGAAAGGCTCCCACACAGTGAAAACTGTCAAAGGGGAAGCTATAAAATGAAAGCTGCTGCCCTTCTGAGCTCTCCTGCCTGATGTATCCGTGGTCTTCAGTCTTTGCTTAGCTGTCCAGCAGACTCACTGACACACCCCTCTCTCATGTCCTCAGCATGTTTCATCCTGTGCCCTTATGCTCTCAGACCCATTAGAGCTGGAAAGTATTCTAGAATAATAATGAAATGATTTTGGCCAAGCTACATATAATTTACTTGTATTTGATAAAAGCACCTTAAAGACACTAAGACAAATAACTAGCAATTTAAGAACAGTTTCACTTTATGGTTTCTTACAAAACATGCCTTGATGTGGCTTAATTCTTTATAATTCTACTTTGTTATACAAGCCATCTCTTCTAAGTTTTCTCATAATCTTCAATACTTGACAATGATGAATGGTTTATCCAAGACACTAACTAGAGCCAATAATGAACTAGCATGGAAAAACTTGGTATTGAAAATAACTTGGGAAGTTCAGTATGCTTTGAAACATAGAAAAAAGGAAGTAGGTATAGTGTGTGTGTGTGTGTATGTGTGTGCATGTGTACGAATGTATACATATGTACGTATAAGAATGTGCACAAATATGTATGCTTTGTATGTATACACATATGTATAAATTACATAAATATGCAAATGTATGTACATTGTATACACATATCATGTGTGCATAGACAAGTGTATGCGTGAATACTAATAGCTCAAGCATGCATGTGCATGCATGTGCGTACGTGTGTTTGTGTGTGTGTGTGTGTGTGTGTGTGTGTGTGTGTATGTGTGTGTGTGTGTGTTGAAGAAGAGAAAAAACTAAAAGAAAGATGGCTAGGAAGAGCAGTGGAGACCCTCCCATAATGGTGATAGTTTCCCTCATACTTAACAGAGATACCAGTGACCTGGGACAATTGGTCAGGACAGGTGACAGTATGATGCAATCACAAGTGCCTTTCAGCATTGCCATGTCACTGCAGCATGTTACTATGCTGCTTAGTTACAAAGAAGTTTTTGATCAAGGGTTATTAAATTTCTAAATGTTTCTTGCTTATACCGGAGATTTTTTTAGAGAAACTAAATTTACAAATTTAAAACATAGGCTCCCCTGAAAGAGAGATGGTGGGTTTGAAGATCTCGAAGCAGTTTCAGTGGACAAGGAGGTGGCAGTATTGTTTCTCCTTTATTCATTTGTCAGTAGTATAAACTTCACCTATCAGGATGAGTCAAATTGTGTTGGTCACAAAGGTCTTCAATGTCAAGGACTCGTTACTTGCTCTTGTGTCCATTGTGGGCCAGTTCAGGACTTCTGGGCATCATCCTTACTGTAGAATCTAGAATGCAGGAGCAACCAGCTGCCTCCTGGGATGCTAGTGGTCTCCTGGCAGGTGGAGAGGGTATGGGAGGAATGTGATGACAACAGATTGCTCTGATGCTCCTGGGTACACTCGCATCTGATTGACCAGAGAACCTGACACAGTGCAACAGAATCACAGGAGGCCAGAGGCGCTCTCTTGTCATAAGTCTGGGAGCAAAGAGCAGTGATATCTGTGAGCACTGGTCACACCCATCCTGCCAACATATGCCAGACTATCTTTAATGAGAGGGTCACCATTGCTCCCATGTGGCCTGTGCATGCACACTGTAGAGTCAGGTAACTAGGCTAGCAGCTGAAATAATATTTAATAGAATCACTAATAAAGGATTCCTAAAAGCATATGGGAGGAGGGCTCTGCAAACAATTTCAGTAGTAATAGGAGGCCTTTAAAAAGGAAATGGTATCCTTATGATGATGCAACCTGTAGTATGAACAGGCATTAGCCAGCCAAGCAAACCCAAGATGATCTCAGACTTTGACAGAGGACATAGAACCTACAAAACCCAATTATGATGCTCTTTATGGGATTGTGTAGGAAATTAATTTTCCTTTTGTCTTTATAGATTCTTTGGCTAAAATGTTATGTATATTATTGCAAATGTTTGCTTAGAAATCCTTTCAATTTTCTTTATCTAATGGTGACTATTATCTGTGGAAAAAATGCTAGTAATTCATGCTATATTGTTCATCCTGTAAGCTCATAAGTAAGCTTAATACAGACCAGGGTGGGAGAGCAGCAGGAGAAAACATGTGTAAGGCATGATAAGAGCTGTGGCAGGCTATGCTATTGCCCGGCTCTGCTGGGGGAACAGCTAACACTTCTCACCCATTGGACCCTATTTATTGATGAGTCTCTTACCCTCCCTTGCCCTGTGGTACACGTTATGTATTGAAAACAGTTGGCCAAATGACTTACTTTGAAAGCCAGATGCCACTGAATGGGTCCCAAGGCCTGAGCTAGCTTTGGTTAAATATGGCTGTTTCCTTCTGTAACAATAGCATAGCAAGAGTCAGCAGTTGTTGAGTGTAATGAAAACTCTCTCAACTTAACTGGGTTTAGAGTCAGTTAGAAGCCTGGCCTGTGCCTGTGAGAGCGGTTTTCAGAGCTCATTAGCTGAAGGGGAGAGACTACTCTGCTTGTGCTACCATTTGTGGGCCAGGAGCCTGGGTAGAATAAAAATGGATGAAGGGGAAGTAAGCTGAAGGCTGTTTGCTTTCTACTTCCCGACCCACTGGGATGTGAACTGAGCTGCTCTGTCATGCTTTCCTCATGCAGGACTGAACCTTCTGAAACCAGGAGCAGAGCAACTCCTCCTGGCTTGGGTTGTTTCCACCAGCAATGCAAATGTAACTAATGCACTGGATGTTTATGGGCCATAGATGGCAGACAAGGCTTTATGTGTGCTATACTTTATATTCTCCGACATCCTAATGCTGAGAAGCTGCTGTACGTTATGGCAGTAGTCCTATAAAGTGACTGTCATTGAGGACATCTTTCCCTACGTATTTGCATATAGGAAATCAGAGGCTCAGGACATACGGCAGCAAAGTCAGCTATGACAGTTCCCATCTAGATGTGAGTACGGCATCCACAAGTCCTGTGATAGGAATCAGGACAGCAGTAGTAACAGGGGCCATGAGGTGGAGGAGACTAGCCAGCTCCCCTGCGAATGTGTTAACCTGAAAATAGATGCCGCCACTGAGAAACGAAGGGACTATTCTCAAATCACTGTTTTGGATTCCTCTTTCTTTTACCTTGGAGATCTTCATAACCTTTGCTTGCAGCCACATTCAGAAGGAAGTACTCCACTCCCAACAATACCCCATGCTCTTGTGACCCTCATACCAGAGCATACCAATGTATGCTTGGGAGAGACCATGTTTTGAGGGACATAATAAAAAAAAAGTACAATTTGTTTGTCATTAAGAACCCACAAGATAAAGGATTTTTCTCATCACTTCTGCTGAAAATATGCAGTTTTATCTCTTACTGTTTGTTTAGTAATTAAACACTAACCAACAGGTCTGGATAACTAACAAAGTGACTAGAGTTAACCCATCAGAATATATTTTCTTTCTTTTTATTTTAAGAATAATTTACCACTGGATTTTCCAACTGCCCAAGTTACGGTGTGCCTTTCTGAGATTCCATTTTATTTAAACATCAGAAAGATACTTTGGGGCTTGAGGTTAAACATTTCCTTTGCTCTCAGGAAGTCTAAGGAGAAGATGAATGTGACTGGGCAGCTGGCATTTATAGTTCTTTAGTGGCTTAGGGAAGGAGGGGAGAGAGTGAGGGAGGGAGGGAGGAGGGAAGAAAAGGGAGAAAGGGGAAGAGAGAGAAAAGCCTATTTTAATTGTAAAATAATGACCCAAAGAAACAAACGAACACTTGCAGTAAAAGGAGTTTTCTTAGAAAGTCTTAAGCATACCGAGAGGAGAGTGACTAATGGAAACACAGTAGACAGCCAGTATCTGGTCAGTACTCAGAATGCAATTCCTAAGTGACTGATCTCTCAGGCAGTATTTCCCAGGGGACTAAGTAGAATCCAAAGCAGTGAGGGACTAAGGCTCATCTATCCGTTCCCTGGACAATCTACAGAGGGATGGTGACCACTGTACTGTAAGCTCCATGTCCTGCTGGCTGGGTCTGGTTTGTGCTTCACTTTGTGTGTTTTTCTGGGAACTGAGTTGGGGCCCTATGCATGTAAGTAGGTGAGATGCCACTGTGAAACTCTCTCTCTCTCTCTCTCTCTCTCTCTCTCTCTCTCTCTCTCTTTTAAAAAAGGGTCTAATAAAGTTGCTCAAGCAACTTGCAAGTTTCCTACCACAGCCTCTTTGAGTAGTGAATTACAGAATGGCATCAACAGGCCCAACTTGCACAGTCATCGTTCATGGTACCATTGATCCTCCATTTTCTTTAGTTCCACATCTGTGGAGTCAATTAAAAAAAACTCAGAGGAAAACATTGTATCTATACTGAACATGAAAAACTTTCTATTGCCACACAGTATAACAGCTATCTCCATATCTTCTACATCCTATTAAATATTATAAATAATATAGATGCAAGTTAAAGGATATAGATGGATAAGCATTGATTATATGCAAACACTACATCAGGTATAAGAAACCTGAGCCTCCAGCCATCCATTGAACAGGGTCCTCAATGAAGGAGTTAGAGAAAGAACCAATGGAGTTGAAGGATTTGCAGCCTCTTAGGATGAACAACAATATGGACTGACCAATGCCCTCAGAGCTCCCAGGGACTCAACCACCAACCAAGGACTATACATGGTGGGACTGATTGTTCTGGCAGCATGTGTATAGTAGAGGATTGCAAAGTCGGTCATCAATGGGAGGAGAGGCCCTTGGCCCTGTGAAGGTTCTGTGCCCCAGTGTAGGGGAATGACAGGGCTGATAAGTGGGAGAGGGTGGGATGGCAGGCCTGGGGAGAGGGGAGGCAACAGGGGTTTGTTCTTGTTGTTTTTGTTTGTTCATTAAAAAGAATAAATTAATTAATTAATTAATTTACAAAAAAGAAACCTGAGCTTCCTCTTCTTCAGAGAAGTCACAGTCAGCTATGGGGTATTGTTGGGGGGAGGTGCAGCTGGCAGTTATGGTTTCTTAGGAAAGAGGGTGGAGAAGGCTGGCAGGAAACTTAACTTTGCACTTAAGCACAGCTGAATCCTCTACCTGGAAAGTTGTTGAACTGTGTCTGTTTCACTCTTTCTGATGCTTTCCTGTGTTATAATTAACACACCTGCAGTACTCTGATATGCTAAGGGCTTCTGCAGTAGTATGTGGACACTGAGGGTGATTTTATGTATTTGTGCTGCCTTCTGAAGAGCAGCATTATTACTGAACCTCAGACATGAGTAAGTCTCTCTTCCCTGTTGTATGAAAGCCTTGGGGCTTAGACAGAAATAGAATGGCAACCCACTTTACTGAGACTCCGAGGCTCCATCAAGAGGTTTCAAAGACCAGGACATAGTTGTCCAATGTGGATGACATTTATCTCTCTTCCTGTTTTGTCATTGTGGAAGAGTCATCTCTGAGTCTTGCTATTTTGCATAATTTATCAGCTGACCATGGCTTCCTCTTGATTAACCTCAGAGCACATCTTCCCCAGCCTCTATCTGTAGACGCTGCTGTGAAGAAAGGCTTCCTTTTAAAAGCCCTTCAACTTACCTTGTCTCCTCTCAGAACTCCCGAGTCTCTCCACACCCACTCCTACTCTATATGTCTCCCAGCTATGTCCTCATCATAAATATCCCATCTGGGACTCATCATACAACTGTTCACTTTGTGTATAACTGATTTCCTGGGTACTTTCATCTTATTCAGCCTTTATCTTTTACCCCTTTGCTCTCAGTTAAAGGTGAAAATATTGAGTCTTCACATAGCAGAGCTGGTCTGGAATCAGACATGTGGCTTGAAGCTCTCTACCCTCCTGACTTCTGCCCTCAAAAGCAAACATGGTTAGCCATTTTTTACTGATATATCTGGGAGATAGAAATTTGAACCAATCAAGTCTATGTACCTTCTCTAATCTCCAGACTGAACACTTGGCGAAGCAGACTGGACAGTTCCTCCAGGATACCCATGGCAACCAGTCTAACACCAAGCAATGCTCTTCTCCTTGAAGTAGCCTTGCTTCTCATTTCCAGAATTTATTGAGTCCTGAGCACTCTATCTTTATGACACTATCTGGGCATCTCATGTTTGTATCCATGCTCCATCTACCAACTCACTGGAAACTGAAATCAGATTCTTGTCTCCTCCTTGTGCCTTAGATTTTGACCATAACATCTCTGTCACCATCTTTTACCTGTAAAACCACAACATTTTATTCCACCACAGCATTTCCTCCTCTCCAGCCTGTCTATATCTACTGTGGCCCTTTGTCAGTCAGCTTGCAGCCAACAAACAGAATGATCTTCAAAACTGTTCATTTGACCTGCTGACCTCCTTGAAATGCTTTGATTTCTCATTGCCTACAGAGTTTAAAAACAAAACAAAACAAAAACAAAAAACAAAAACTGATCCAGCCTCAGACATGCATTGCCCACTTTCTCTCCATCCTATGCACCAGAAACAGAGGCTTTGTTTTGTCTGAGGGACTCAACATTTCCCTTTACTCAGTCTTTGTCCAGCCATTTCCTCAGTTCAAAATATTCTGACCATCGCTAACATCACCTTGCCGATACCTACTCATTGTCCAACAGATCTTCCCTCTTCAGTAACTCTCATAGTTGCCACTAAAAGGATTGTATAATCAGTGTTTGCAAGGTCCCATATCCAGACACTGTGTTCTAATTTCTTTCATTAGTTACTTCTCTTATTACTATGACAACAACAACAACCCCAAATATCTAACCAAATTTCTACCCACGCTGCAGGACTTTTGGGGGCTCACATTTTGAGGAAGAACACAGGTCATCATTGCAGGGAAGGCATGCCAGAACAGAGATTTAAGACAGCCCATCACAGGGCTTCTGGATTCAGGCAACAGAAAGTTGGACAGGAAAGGAGGTCACACTATAACTTGAAGGCTCATCCCTAATGACCCATTTCTTTCAGCATGGCTAGATCTCCAAAGCTCTACAACCTTTGGAAGGAGCACCACAAGCTTATGACCAAGTATTCAAATTCACAGTTCTATGTGCAACATTTCACAGTAGACCTCAACACCTGTCAAGATACTAATATACAATAAATTCTGATTGAGTTGATGAATAAAATAGTCATAGATGCATGAACATTATTAGTGGCCTTGTTCTAGCCATTTCAATCCAAGAAGGTCTTTGTGTTTCAGAAAGGTTAATACATTAAAAGAAATATCCCTGAACATCTGTTGATGCAGTCAACTATATTAAATACAATATTATAAATTTAAAAAATCAACAAGCTTATTTAGTGCCTGCTCTGGAGAAAGCCAGGTATTACATATACCAAGCCTATTCACACTTTCTGGGTCTCAGTGTCTAGGAAGCTCCACTTATCACCAAGTACACCAAAATGCACTGTCCAAGGTCCTAACTTGAGCCAACTCCATTCTTTCTTTGACATCAAAGAAAGATATTATGATATTGTATAAAGTACATATTCTTACATGAAGGATTAATATTCTCCTGAGAAGGCATAGAAGCATTTGATTTGAATCTGTCTAATAATGTAGAATGTTTGGCTTTTTATACAGTTACATTATGAAATGGTTAGTTTATTAATTGCAATTGGAAAGAGCAATGCAAAGAAGTGAAATCTTCCTTCAATTATTCATTCTCCATGCCTCATTTTAAGTAGAACATTAGAATGATTGCATTAATACATGCTAGGAGCATGCTTTGCACAAGATATTTATTTCAGCTATGACATGTACTAAATGGAGTAACACTTGAAACTAAAAATCCAAAAGTCTTCATATTCATTAAAACCCAAACCCTGTTGTCTTAAATGAGTCAATCTTTTCTTCAGTTCTAGTATAAAAATTACCCCTTTGAAAGCCTCAGAGTTTGTATCTATCACTATAAGTAATCATTGTGTTTGTCTCTGGAACCCAAAGATCCCTACTCTATACTCCATCTTCCAGGAAAACCCAGTAGGCTCCATAGTCACCCTGATAGCTAACTCAGCCTCCTGGATTCAGTCTATGCTCTACCTAGAACATAGTACTTGATCATGCACCAGTCTCAGGTATCAGACAGTTTTCCTTTCCTATCCTTACATTCCAAATGCCTCAAGTGCAAAAGATATTGTGATCATGCTTTCCAACTCAAAATAATATGAATATTCTTCTAAGAACAAGAAACACTGGGGTACTGTAGGTCTCCCGGGGGCCATAAAGCAGATAGACAGTTATGTAAAAAGACTTGCAGCCCTAACTATGACTTGTGAAGTAGAGCATCCTTTCTGTATACATATTTCTGCCATAGTCTCTTCTTGCTTCCATGGTGTCACTGTAGATAAGATGTAAATCCTCACCATCTAGTGGATCACAAAGTTTGAATCTAGTACCAGGGAAGTAATACTCCTTCCCTTAGTTATAAACTAAAAAACTCTTCCCTGAGCCCAAGTTCCATACTTTCTGTCCTAATTAACTCTCCTGCTATGAAAAAGAAGCCACCACAGCACTGTGGTCAGATTTTGTAATCTTACAAGGATATCATATGTCACTGTCTGCCTTGTGTTTTATGGTGTACCCACCATTTGTAAATTAAATATGAGTGAGTGGTTATGCCCAGGAAAATCAATCTTTAAACAGATTAATATTTCAATGCCAATTGTATAGATACTTCTCCACTTAATGTGTGTCTTGGCTTCCAGATGGAAAACAGTGAATGTATCATTTTGGAAAAATTTTAAATCAAACTGAAGACAAAGAAACTATGCTAAATATACCATAGGACTTTGAAGCTGACCATTGAAGAAGAACTAATGCTATAATTTGTGGACACCAGATCTTTTAAGACAGACAAGAGGACTGTCAATTATTTCATTTCTGGCTATTTCATTGATGTGTTAGAAAGCAAAACATGAGCCATGTTTTGTAGAATTGCCCAAAAAAGATACAGTATTTAGTTAAATTTGAATTTAGGATTAATAATGATTTTGATATATACATATCTCAGATAATTTATGAGATATACTTATGGAAATAGGTCAAGTATCCTTTTGCTCTATTTGAATAGAAATTGCAAATAGGTGAAGGACCACAACTAGTCCTAAACTGTTGAGTAGCAGATCTATAGGTGTTGGTTTCATGGATACAGATGCTTAGGACTGTAAGGACATGTGAACTAAAGTGTTATAGCCCTGACTGAATAACCTAGACATGAATCACTAGACATTCAAGTCAGTAAATTGTGAGCTTTAGAAGTCAAGAGGCTCATGGCTGTAGATCCTGATAAACAGAAGGTTATTGCTTCAAATTTCCCACACCAGAGACTTACAGCTCTAAGTGCTAAATCAGAGGTCTCTTGTTCAAGGCCTTGAGTTTGAGTGCTAGGATCCACTACCAAGTGACTAGTCCATAGCTCCTGAGCTCATGACCTGTGCCTTAACCCTTGGTGACTCTTGGGAACTATTCTAGTTTTCGCCTTTGGCACCTCCACAGTCCTTTGCTCTCTTTACAGTCTGACCCAACCCCCTCTGAAATACTTCCATGATCTCCTGTCTCTTAAATAAGCAAGCCATGCATTTATATCCCTGGAGGATCTGGGAGCATAGAGCCTCAGAAATCACTTACCAGCTACCTTCTAGCTACTGCTGCCTGGTTCTTAAGGCTGGAAGCCTAGGATTGCATCTGTTCTTGGTGTTACTAACCCAGTCCACTAAATCCATGATAAAGACCATAAGTAGGCAATAAAACACCATTTGGGAGAAACTTTTATTGGATCTTAAACACCAAGAAGTAGGGCTTTAGAAATGATTCAACAGTGTGGGTGCTTCGATCCTTCTTAGAAAGAGAACAAAATACTCACAGAAGCAAATATGGAGATAAAGTGTAGAGCAGAGACTGAAGGAAAGGCCATCCAGAGATTGTCCCACCTGGAGATTCATCCTCTATACAGTTACGAAATGCAGACACTATTGTGGATGCCAACAAGTGCATGCTGACAGGAGTCTGATATAGGTGTCCCTTGAGAGGCCCTGCCAGTACTTGACAAATACAGAGGTGGATGCTCGCAGCCAACCATTGGACTGAGCTCAAGGTCCCCAATAAAGGAGTTAAAGAAAGTACGGAAGTAGTTGAAGGGGTTTGCAACCCCATAGGAAGGACAACAATGTGAACCAACCAGACCCCCCAGAGATTCCAGGGACTAAGCCATCAACTAAGGAGTACACATGGCTCCAGCTGCATACGTAGTAGATGATGGCTTTGTCAGGCATCAATGGGAGGAGAAATCCTTGGTCCTATGAAGGCTGGATAGATGCCCTAGTGTAGGGGAATCAAGGGTTGGGAGGTGGGAGTAGGTGGGTGAGTGGAGAAACATCATCATAGAAATAGGGGGAGGGAAGATAGGGGGTTTCTGGGAGGGGGACCAAGAAAGGCAATAACATTTGAAATGTAAATAAAGAAAATATTCAATTAAAAAACCCATTTTACGAAGTTTGAAAATCTAACTTTTATTACTGAGATTCACATGACAGGAAAGAATAAAGTCTGCAAGTTGTCTTATGACTTCTACAGGTACACCATGGCTTGTGTCCCTCTCCACCACCTGCAACATATACTAAATTGACATAAACAACAGCAATGATTGATGATGATGATGATGATGATGATGATGATGATGATGGTGATGGATGGTGGTGGTAGTGATGATGATAACATCAAAGAGTAGTATGTAGTATATAGGACAGAAGGCTTTCTGACTGATCCTGAAACTTGAGAAACAGTCTGTTCATCAGCAAAAAAAGAGGCATGACACAGTTACAATCGCAACCTTGCAATAGCTGCTTAACTTCTAGTTCTACCAGTCACAAACCTTAGATATCCAGTCTTGCTTATGAACTGACCACTAGCCTCCCAGGCTTTCTGCTGGGTTAGTGAGAAGCTTCTCCCATCTGCATGGAGAGTAGCTACGAGATGAGCAGGGCCATTGACCATTTTGAGACTGTAGCAAGGTCTCCTGAAGCAGAAGTCATGGAATCATTGGTCCTTGCAGTTAGAGTATAATGTTCTCAGAGGTTATGGTGGAGTACACAGTGAAGATTGTTTGAAAAGGACTTGTCTGCCTAGCAGGTCCTGCTAGAAGCAGACAGACAGAAGTGGAGATTCTTCCAGGTTTCTTCCAAAAAAGCTTCCCTTACCTGACAATTCTCATCATTCTCTGCATACATTCACATATATATATATATATATATATATATATATATATATATATGTGTGTGTGTGTGTGTGTGTGTGTGTGTGTAAATATATATGTGTGTATGTATATACATATATATGTGTGTGTGTATGCATGTATATGTGTGTGGGTGTGTATATACATATACATACATATACATATATGTATGTATGCGTGTATATACATACATGTATATATATGTGTATGCATGTATATGTGTGTATATATATACATGTATATATATACACACATATACATGCATACATACATGGCGGGGGAGTTATGTCCTTATCTATCTCATTTACTTTTTAAAAAAAAATTATGTTCTTTATCTGAAATTTAAATATTCTGAGGCTCTTTACATTAATATTTTACAGATCTGGCACATCCAACCACATAACACAGTTGGAAGAAAAAAAATTTTTCTCAGATAATATAAGCACATGGACTTAATATAACTAACATGGAATTAACATAATGTCTAATATGATAAAGCTTGCTGAACATTCTAGATATAAAGCCCAACACACTCCCTAATCTAAACTGAGCATGAATGTGACATAATACCACCAGTGAAAGTCTAAACCAAATCGTTTACAATGAATTACAGTCAAAATGCATATACACTAAATCTATTATAATAAATTATCTTCAGGATCTGTGCATAAAACATACATAAAGTGGTTGGCAGTGGTGGCACATGCCTTTAATCCCAGCACTTGGGAGGCAGAGGCAGGTGGACTTCTGAGTTCAAGGCCAGCCTGGTCTACAGAGTGAGTTCCAGGGAAGTCAAAGCTACACAGAGAAACCCTGTCTCAAAAAAACCAAAAAAGAAAAGTATGTAAAGTGAGAGTGAGCTCTGTATTTAATCTTAGCTCTCATCTCTAAGATGTGTCCTTGTGTATATGTGCATATTCCAAGATCAAAATGGAGGAAAAAGAGGGGGGAGGGAGGAAGGAGAACGGAAAGGAGAAGAAACATTGAAAAAGAAAACGACCTAAGTATTTAAATAGTTTTAGTCCCAAAAATTTCAGAGAAGAGCAAGTCTTATCTTAGTAAAAATCATCAATCATTCCTTCTCTCTGTAAAAGAACTGGCTCTCAGTGAAGTGGCCTCTCTTTTTGACTTGGAGAAACATTAGATGCTTAATGTCTAGTAGTTTTTTATGGCCATGATCA
>JADRCC010560480.1:0-11543 GCA_019843855.1 Hylomyscus alleni
AGAGGATATTTTATACAGGGAAGATTCTGGTTTATATTTCTTGGTTGACTTCTGAGCCTCAGAGTATGTTGATGGTCTACTTGGGACTGGTAGAATCCTGACTTAGCATAGATTCCTCTGGTGAAATACAGGAATCAGCTATTTTGTCTAGTGTTTCTCCCTCTTCTGGGAAAGCTTCCAGGATTCAGTCATGGAGCTCATATCCTTCTGACATCCGAGTAAACCCCAAATGCTGTATGTAGTTTTTAAGTCTTCCGTGTTTTTCTACCTCTTCAGTATCTGAAAATTGGGATTAAATTTCAGCTCAGATAGCTTGAGGGGACACACCAAAGTATTTCCCCAATTATAGCACCTGTATAGTTTTATTTAGTGTCAGCCCAGTAGTGACAATGGCTTAAGAAACACCAAAGCTTCAGATCTTGGCTTCCAAACTTAAAAGAAATATTTCAGTAGACTCATGCACAGGTCTCCACCCATGGATGTTCCGTCAGTAGAAAACCACCAGCTAACATGGTAGTTCAAGAAGCATTTCACAGATTTGAGTGTACTGGAATTTTCCCCACTGTACACTCTGAGTTCCATGAGCAAATAATCATATATAGAGGATGGTACAAAAATGTATGTTAAAGGAACTATTTCTATCCACTTCTGAAAGGTAGGGATTCTCTCAAAAAATATTTTCTTTTCCTAACATCCAGGGTGACAATAGCATTATATAAATATTGGCCAAATTAGGTGACCTGAAGAGTTTACTTTTTTAGAGAAGATTTTACATGGTGGGCAATAGTTGGCCTGGAACTGACTGCCTAGCCCAAGTTGGCCTAAAACTTACATCAGTCCTCCTAACTCAGCTTCCCAAATCCTGGCAATGCAGGTGGGAGCCACCACATCTGACTCTCTGTCTCTACTACTCTCTCTATCTCACTTCTTTCTTCTTTTATCTTTTAGTTTTCTTTTGTGACTGAAGCATGGTAACATGCACGTTCTTTATTTTTTCAGATACAGAAATGTATATGTTTGTAAAATATTGCTTCAGCACCATATCTCCATTCACAGTGACTTCTGTCTAACAGAAGTTCAACACAGATCTAGATTCACAGTGTATTGCTGGATCAGCCAAGATCAGCCTTGCAAACACTCACTGCTTACCGAAGCTAACTGATCAAACCAGAACTCGTTTTTCTCAAGGACATTATTTTATAGGTGGATAGTTTTTCATAACAGACCAACCTGAGGTAATGAACACATTTTAAAATTGTCATTTTAAATTAAATGCATGGATGGGAATAAGTGGCTTTCCTGGCTTGGATGGTGATGGGAGAACAGATCTCAGCAGAATAGTCCCAATCCTGAGTATAAATGTGCTTTCTGTGGAGTGTACTATAAAAGACCTAAACTTGGACATTCATCTCAATATAGAATTGAATCTTCCATTTGAGTCTCAACTAAAATTTATTCTGTTATATTGCTCTACTTTAAAATCCATTCCTGAAGTATATTTTCCCTGCTAAGTTTTTTAAAATGGAAGTTAAAAAGGAGGGTCCAGAAAACAAGACATAGAGGAGATAATGATGTATTGGCTTCAGGCAGAACTTTGGGAGATCATCAAGGTTTGGGAACTAAGAGGGGAATGTATTAGGGAAGAAAGACCAGCAGCTTCTTAGGCAAGGGGCCTTACTTAAAGCCAGAATTGGCCTGCCTCCAGTAAGCAGAGGGACAGGGGACAATGGAAGTGTAGAGAGGAGTGGGCACAATGATGTTTCTCCAATAGAGAGAGCTCAAACCCCAGGTCTGAAGCTTTGGAAAAGATATCAGTAGAGTGTGTTCCAGGGCTATTCTGGAAATAGATCCTGAAGGATATGGATGAGTGTCTGTAAAGAACGAGTTGCTGTTCACCCCAGATCTGATTACTGAGTGTGGATTTGGCATGGATCAAGCCCTCTATCACTCCATTGAGATTTTTGAAGCCTTTCACTGGATGTCAAGTTATAAACAGATTACAAGGCTTTCTTGAAAGATTTCTGTGAGCTGCTTTTGATTGCTGGGGAGGCTCCTTCTGCCAGTGTGGGGCCTCAGGAAAGGCATAATGACATTGAGAAGGACCTGAGGCTGGAGCAGAACCTGGACCCCACAGAATATGATTCTTGGGTCTCTCAAACCTATGAAATGAGAATGTGAAGCAAGAGGTCAATAACATTAATTTTCATGGTCTAAAGGTTGTTCCTGAGAAATATCATTTCAGATGTATTCTGATTTTTATTGCATGAAGCATCACTTGGGAAACACTCATGTCCATTATGTGTAACAATGGAAAATCTTCCTTGAACTCATTTTGTTTGTTTGTTTGTTTGTTTTTGTGGTCTTCTGTTATAGGAGCTAATGCGTGGGAGAAACATGTCTATATGTTTAGGTGCAGTTCTGAGGATCAGGTCGTGTATGGATGTGATCTTTGTAGTTGGGAGGCAGAGGAAAGAGGATCATCTCAAGATTGAGGCCACTAGGGATACACAATGAGACCCTGTCTTGGAAGGACATAAACAACTTTGTTCAGTGTGCCCTAAGAATGTTGCTTTTGATCTAGAATTAGAGGCTCCTGCTTTCTGCCAAAGTAGCCTCATCCCCATGGGATTCTGAGCCACTCAGTCATTCTCTAAATTGCTGAGCAAAGATTCTTTTTGTTCTGAAGGTCTTTTCATTGTAAAATGTAAGATGCTTAATAATTAAACAGTTTATCTGTTGAATAATACTGTGCGAAGGTGGAGTGTTGCCTCCAATTGCTGGTGTTAATCAAATTATTATCCCTCCGGCATAATAAAAAGGGATAGAATATAACTATCCACTATAAGAGTAGATTTAAAGATTGTCATTATGGCAATAGCACCAGGCTCTGCATCAGTAGATCTCAAAGAATTTGATCCCCTCTGATTGGCCTTTTTCTTCTGGCAGGGAAAATGATGTGTTCAGGTGGTTGTCCAGCCAGAGTGCAGCTGCTCCTAGTTGGGATGTTAGAGGAAGACTACATGCGTCAGGCTAGGGTCTGGCTAAGGAATGCTGGACAGGAACACCTGTCCTTTTTCTGTTGATTTTCCGGAGATCCAGAGCAAGGAAGGTACTTCTCACATTCTGATCATGCACTGGGCTGGGGTGGACTGCTCTATAGAATTGTTCATAGATTGCCAGGCTGTAGCAGAGCAGTAAGACACATGTAAGGCAGATGTGAATGAAGAGCCAGAAGAGACTATAGCTTAGATTTCAGCCAGAGGCTCTTCATGCCTTTTGATTGTCTATCAAAAGTACAAAAGTCTGTTCTGCATTGCACCAGAAAAATCTGGGGGAGAGGAACCTATGAGGAGCAGAAAATTTACAGACTCTTTGTTGAATGGGTTTCAAAGCCCAACACTGAGAGTCTAGCACCAAGCAAAAGCCTTCACTCTTCCTTATGCCATAGCTATAGTAGGCAGGGGTTGGGGATAGAATGGCAGAGATTTATAATACATGTACTTATATACAGGTATTACTGTATTATTAGAGCAGAGGTTTCTAAGCATAGTTATGTTTTCATGGTGTCACAAATGGCATTAAATTTCAACTTTTGGGGCTATGAGGGGGAAACTGAAATGAAAATTATTGGTTGCTCCTGAATACTAATGATGCCCACAGACTTCCTGTGGACAGTTAAGTCTGTTTTTCCCATCTCAAGAGAGGTAGACAAATCGTAAATGTGCTGGTGCAAGAAGAGATTGCCTTCAGAGTGCAAAGCCAATATTGGTCCCACATCCCTGGGGATAATTTTGGCACCCTTGTGTATTTTCTGAACAGCTGTATAGCTACTTTCCTAGAAATTAAGGTGGTGCCTATTCCTATGGGCCTCAAATGGAAACCAGCCAGTCTCCCCTCCCAGGTTGTCTTCTAGGTGTTATTTTGTTTGCTTTTCTCTCTCTGGAGGAAATCTGAACTATCTATTGTGATCTGGCTACTCTGTGAAATATCTTCTTCCCTGGGTGTACTGAGAATACCTGCATCCTCCTCCTCACCTTGCCCATCATCTTTTCTAGCACCACTCAGGGCCCATCCTCACCTAGTTCCAATCTGTGTTTGATGTATTTTTTAAGGATTCCTTCTCTGCCCAATGCATCAAAAATTGCATTCTTCTGCACCATTACTCTCCATTCTCTCCTTCTACTTCATGTTTTTTAAAGCAACTGACTTCTATATTTAGCCTTTGCTTTCCATTTGTTTGACATCTTGGAAGGGGTCTTGATGGCACCCAGTCTATCTGAGCATCTTCTGCAGTGGTGCCTGCCCAATGGGGCATCCCAGAAAGCCACCCGTTAAATGAAGCATGTGAGGTCTTCTACATTATGCACCATCATTTTACTCCTTATTCCACCCCTTCTCTGTTTGGGAGAGCTTTCCCCAGATATTTATCTGCTTCTTTGTCTAGCTTTGGTTTCTTGTCTTTCATTTCCTGGCTCTACATAGAACTGCCTAAGTGACTTATGGACATCTGTTTGATTCACTGGCCTCTCTATTATCAACAATCATTCTATCTTGATATAGTGACTCTTTGTCTGTGCCTCTGATCCTTCATGCTCCAGAGCACCTTGACAGATTTCCTTCACTTATTTCAGACTGGTTCCTAGTTTTTATACTGCACTGGCTCCGCTCTAGAGAGTAGAGTACTGTCTGCAAATTGCTTTCTCTAGATTCATGCTACATTGCAGAATTGGGCTGTGTCATAGTGGTAACTCCTTGTCAATAAAGATTCTGATATTCACTCACCAGGAAGCAGAAGACTATTCTGATCTGGAAGCTAAGGAATCATGGGCACTTAGGATGACAGTCACTGTTCCTCTAAGGACCTATAGCCCAACAAGGAGATAACAGAAGGATGGGATCATGACCCAAGGTGTTCTGAGTTGGATGTGATCAGCGTTGTAGGTCCCAGTTGCTTTTGGCATCTGGGCTGCTCAGCAAGTCCATAAGAGGGTGATGGACACAAAGAATTTTTAGAGGGCCTTTGAAATGAGTCCTGATAAGGTATGGAGACTCCATCCCACTATATGCAAGCAATGCATTTTGATAGTACTGGACATGTAGTGAAGTGGAAGAACTCTGCTAGTACATGTGAGGTTTGGGATTTAATTGTAGCCTTGGCATATTGGTGGGTTGGGGGTGTCGGTAGTTGATAAAAGACATCTAGGAAATTATGTAGACATGTAACCTACTAGGACTTGGGTGGCAGTCTATGACATTTAGTGGCTTTTTGCTTGTGCAGGGTTGGGAAGAGATTTGATGAATATTCATAGGTGGCTCCCCTGAAAGTAGCTGGGCAGGATTCCTTAGAATGGGATATAATTTGAGGGCTTTATAGTATAGTCAGGGAAGAGCCTTCCTTTAAAAAGCAAAAGTGAGGGGCTGTAGATGTGATACCTGTTTCCTGTGTTCATATGTAGTTGGATACAGATCACTGCACAGTTCATTCAAACTACCATATACTTACTTTATTCACAGAACAAATGTTATCACCAAAAGAATGCTCTAGCAACATGCTATGTTTATCTTTATCTTATGGACAGATGAAGTTAGCTTGGGGAAGAACTAGCTTTTCTTGATATTTCCATAGAAGTAATTATATATTTTCCCAACTTTAAATAATCTTCAAAAAGTTTCTAAGTTAGATGAATTTCTTGTTCAATTTCCCAAAATACATGTTTTCTAAAGACTGAATAAGTTTATATTTGTAGACCTGTAAAGCAACATTAGAGAAGATCCCAGAGTTTCTGAATAGCTCATTTAGTTACCTAAAGTATTTTCTATCAACCATCTTGTCAAATTCAAATGGCATTTACTTCCTTAGAACATGACAGTCTTCATCTGAAACCATTCATTTTGTTTCCATGGAAACATTGTGAGATTCTGTGGCCACTGTAAGTCACATTAACTAAATGTGGAATTTCTCACTCTTTACATCTTGAGTGTGGTTTGGCTGATGTATTAAGCAAACTAAATTATCTCTTACTTTCACACAAGAATTCCTGTTGGCATACCTATGCTTGATAATTCCATATGCCTTCAAAGCATATAAGGCTTCTGGCCTGCAAAGTTGACCCCTTCCTGTGTTTGGCAGTGAGGCATCATAACTTGGAGAAGTGGAGCCACTAAGCCAGAAATGCATGATATGGCTGACAGTTCACATCCCTTGTGTCGCATACATTTTTATTAATTTCTAAATGTTGTTAATTTTTCCAATGTTATGACACTATAAGCATACATAATATTTTTATAATAGTGTAAGGTTGTCAAACATGTTGAGTTCAGGAAACAACATTCATGAATTAGGGCTTTTAATATTCCCTAAATTAAAAGAGAAATATTAGGGTTTTTTTGTTTCTTTGAAAGATACACATACTCTACATTGTAAATTACACACTGAACATCATGTATATATGATATATGATATATATGATCATATACACACAGATAGTTATGTCTCATGAGGAAATGAGTGTTTTGCTCTCTTAAGCTGCTGTATTAGTTTCTCTTTTTGTAGCTGTGATAAAATGGTCTCGCAAAAACAACTTAAAGAAGAAATCATTTAGTTTAGGTCACAGTTTAAGGCAGTGTCTATCATGGTGGAGAAGTCAAGGTCTTAAGAGCCTGAAGAAGTTGGTCATATCTCATCAACTGTCAAGAAAAAGAAGCATTCAATGCACACATGTCTGTACTCAGTATACTCTTCTCTCTCTCTACCTCTCCATTTGCTATTTCTAATCCCATTCTTGTACACTCAAGAAGACCTTTCTTAGATCTCCTGTGAGTCTGTGTTCACAGTTGTCCTATCTACAATTAAATCAGTCTACTGACATCAATTTAAGTGCTCAAGATAACCCTCCAGAGACATATCTAGAGTCTCATGTCCTAAGTGATTCTAGATCCTGTCAAATTGACACTTAAAACTATTACATTACTTATATTAAAGCTGCTTCTATATATTTCTTATCTAAACTCACATATTTTCCCCATATATGATATATAATGTATAAAATTCATGAAAATATATCACCCTACAGATATGGGGACAGCATATTTGTGAACATGTGCCATTTAGGCACATTGAACAAACAAGATAACATTGTAAATTATACACCACTTCTTGATGTTTGGGCAGAAAGGACATGACCTCCTCTTTAGACTAGCTGAATGTCCAAATCAAGTCACAGGGTCCACGGGAACTACATTCAATTGCCTGAAGGATATTCAGAAGAGTAAGTGGCTGCGCCAGTGACATATGCATAGGCAAGACTGATAGAAGAATTTAATCAAGTCTGTAAGCAGAGGGAAGAAGTATGCAGAATAGAGAATTAAAACTACAAAGAGAAGGCATCAAGAGAGAGGAGCATGGGGAGAGAAGAAGGGGGAATAAACGGGGTTGGAAAGAGAAGGCATGGAGGAAGAGAGTAACAAAAGAGGAAAGAGGACTGTGGAGAGAGAAGATCAGGGAGAATGCCTGGTACGACAGAGCAGTATAGTCCAGCTACCTTTGCTTCCTCCCTTCTGCTCATTTGTAGTTGCTTTTGCATTAAACTCATTTTAGTATAAAGTATATTTCTGGTATTTTCTGTCCTTGTATTTTGTGCTTTTGTTTTTTCTGCCCAGCTCTTCATTTGTCTGTCAAAGGGCTCACTGTCTTCACAGCTAACCCTAAACACTACAGTTGAAAACGTCACTCCCCAAACCCCTCTACAGAAGCATCCCTTTTTTGCAGGAGTCGCCCAGTGGCCTGTGTCCCTCCTTCCCAGAGGATTTCTCCCACTCTGCCTCTTGAATAAATTTGTATTGCCTTTATAAAAAGCCACTTGGTTATGAAGCTACTAATATAGTGACTTCTTCCTCTAGTGACTTCTTCCTCTAGCTGGGAGCATTCTACATCCCTGTCTGCATTTTTTTTATCTTTTCTGAACTTTCAAAATACAGTACTATAAAATAATGAACTGCTCCTATTTTTAGACAGAAACTACAGTCTGTGTTGAAATTTTCAGATATTTAAGACTGTCCCCTTCTCAGCAAACCTCAGAGCACATGGTGTGCTATAACTTAAAGCTTTAGCAGATTTGTTCAAAGAACATCCCAGTCACCACTTGCCTGCTATTCCAAAAAGAATAGTGAAGAACAACTCCTCTCCTTCCTCTTCTCTTCTTTCTCCTTGTCTTCTTCTCCTCATTGATCCTCCTCTCCACCTTTTGCCCGTCTTTCTTCCCAACCTCTTTTTCCCCTTCTTCATTTTGATTTTTGACATAGATTCTCATGTTGTAGCTCCTGACACTCACTGTGTAGCCTTGTCACTCACTGTGTAGATCAATCTAGATTTAAATGAATAGAAATCTACCTGTTTCTTTTTCCTGAATGCTGGGATTAAAAGTATGAGCTGTCCGGGCAGTGGTGGTACACACCTTTAATCCCAGCACTTGGGAGGCAGAGGCAGGCAGATTTCTGAGTTTGAGGCCAGCCTGGTCTACAGAGTGAGTTCCAGGACAGTCAGGACTACACAAAGAAACCCTGTCTAAAAAAACAAAAAAACAAAAAAAAAATGTATGTGCTGCCATGTTCAGTTAGAAAGAATCTTCTCAAAATTTTCATTGTTAAATATCCTTTCAGTAGTCCAGAGCATGGTGAGTTATGTGGTTAAATTATTTGGCATTTAGAAACCTATCATGGTGAATTTGTGAAAGGATAGTGATACTTAAGGTGAAAATGTTATAGTTCCTAAAATTATTTTCTATAAAGCAGTAATTTGTTTGAGAGAGGTACATATGAGGAGACAAGCATCTATACATTTTTATATTTCTATACAAGTAAGAAGCAGAATTGCCCTGTGAAATTTACATAGCCTTAAAATTCTCAGAGCTCCCAAATACTGTCATTGAAGAGAACGGTGAGGTTCTCTTTGGGATTTACTTTCTACAGAACATGCTATAGAACAAGTGTGGTAAGTGGGCATGGCGCTCTCCTGTTTTGAAGACTCTGGGTTAAACCATGTCTGTATCATTGACACTCGGTTTGTTTTAAATGGTACAACACTTGATTTATTATTTCAGTAATTTTGACTGAAGTCATACAATGCATGTTTACCACTGGTAAATGGATGATGTTAGTCTTAGTTACAAGATTGAAACTTTTGTTATAAGATGAATATGTTTTGTAGTGCCAATGAAAACAAGAAATAATACATGTTATAACAAATTTGATAAGAGGGTGGAAAGCAAGCAGTCATATCATACTTGTACAAGGGTAGCCATGTTTTGTGATAAAATTAGCTAGACTGATAAAGTAATTTTATAGTGTGCTTGTGTGCCTTTAGTCTCTGAAAGGTTTCTTTTCAGTAACACCACTCATCCATTCAGGAAGAAACTATAAACTTGTGGCTTTGGCATTATGGTATTTTACAGTCTGGTGGAAGTTTTAAAAATATCTTCAAAAACGTTTGGATTAGAGTGAATAGAGGAATGAAATTGTATGCTAGTCCCTTCTATTATTATATGTTTTATGACCCAATTATTTTCTTTCTTTCAAACTGTTGGAGGAGAGCTACTTTCTCTTAAAACACAATATTGATATTGATTTGTATAAAGTATTTGTTTTTATGTAGTTTATCTTTCCTTTCAGAAAATGTTCCCCTGTTGGGGCTTTGAGCATCAATTGAGCTTTAAGGAGGTATGAGTATTTCTTACCTATTCTTTACTTCTACCACAGGAAGTAGAAACTCTGGCCAAGGAGCATCCCAACGTTTTATATTACCTGGTGTCCTACTGCCCAGGGGCCAGGCAAAATTCACAGTATTGTATGGACATTGTACTCTGAAAAATCCACAGTGTAATTAACAGGAAAAGTGAACACATAGGTCATGCCCTGAGAAACTTGGGACTGTCAAGAGTTGATTACAGGAAAGCAATTACACCTTACTTAGATCCTTCCACCACTTGCCAGGCAGCACAGCCACAACACTGATTGCAAAGCTGAAAAGGAACTCAGTTGTAGCCATGGCTGGAAGGAACTCAAGGTAGAACTATGACACAAATTGAATTTGTTCATCATTTGCGAAACATTTGCCAATCAACCTCACAGACTACTACTGAGAAACCAAGCAGGTAAAATGTTTAAATATTTGGAAAGATGTTGTAATAAATGCCTTTGATCATTCACTTTCAGACAAAAGACACACAATCTTTTATATTTATAATAAGGCTTAACCGTCACCAGAGCTAGGCAAATGTCTACCTTCTATAATATTATGTCTACTTCCTTGTCAATAACCCAACAATATGACTTGCCATGTTCTGTCTAGGCCCCTTTTATTTGGACTGGCCAGCTCTCATGGCCATGTTTTCAGGATGCCATCTCTGTGACATCTTCTCCTCTCTTTACCTCCATCTCTTCCTCCTCAGACCCCAAGTCTGGGATCCAAAATCCCTCTTATCTCTCTTCTGCTCAGTTAAAAGCTGTAGGCATCTTTTTTTATTTGTTATTTTATTTATTTACATTTCAAATATTTTCCCCCTTCCTGGTTTCCCCTCTGCAAACCCCTTATCCCTCCCCTCCCACTGCTTCTATGACGACCTCTCCCATCCACCCACTCCTCCCTCATCACCCTAGTATTCCTCTACACTGGTACATCAAGTCTCTACAGGACCAAGGGCCTCTCTCCCATTGAGGTCAGATAAGGCAATCTTCTGCTACACAAGCAGTTAAAGCCATGGATCGATCCATGTGTAGTCTTTGGTTGGTTGTTTAGTTCCTGGGAGCTCTGGGGTGTCTTATTGGTTGATATTGTTGTTCTTCCTATGGGAGTGCAAACTCCTTCAGCTCCTTCAGTCCTTCCCCTAACTCCTCCATTGGGGTCCCTATGCTCAGTCTGATGGTTGGGTGCAAGCATCTTCATCTGTTTTGGTCAGGCTCTGGCAGAGCCTCTCAGGGGACAGCCATATCAGGCTCCTGCCAGCAAGTGCTTCTTGGCATCAGCAATAGTGTTTGGGTTTGGTGTCTGCAGATGGGATGGATAAGTAGGGTAGTGTCTGGATGGCCTTTCCTTGAGTCTCTGTTCCACTCTTTGTCCCCGTATTTTCTTTAGACAGGATCAATTCTCAATCAATGGTTTTAAATTAAGGAGCAAGGCTACATATCATCACTTGGTGTTCCTGAGTATTCTCTCCTTCCTGAGGGCCAGTTTTTAGCATTACAATACATAACAACATGCCAAACCTCAATAGAAAGACAAGGAAACTCCTAAAGGAAGGAGAATCTCATTAACTTATAATAATTCTTGCGATAAACACAAATTGTCGAACTAGCAAGGATAGTCACTTCTTCCCTTGAAATAGTCATCCTGTCTATGCTCTTCACCCTTTCTCTATACATAACCTGTACAGTGTTGAAGATATTGGGAATCAACAAATCAACGTGCTCTGTGATCCTAAGAGTTGAGAAGCAAAAGCCTGCCCTATTCTAGGGCTTCCTTCTCCACTATCTTGAGCTCATCTTCGGGA
>JADRCC010560481.1:0-16339 GCA_019843855.1 Hylomyscus alleni
TTTTTTCTAAGCAAGTCGTCCAAAGAATCATGCTGGAGTAGCCATTCTAACATCTACTACAATAGACTTTCAACAAAAAGTTATCAAATGAGATGGAGAAGGACATTTCATACTCTTCAGAAGAAACATATGCCAAGATAATCTCTCAATTCTGAACATCTATGCCCCAAATGCAAGGATACCCACATCTGTAAAAGAAACATGACTAAAGCTCAAAACACACACTGAACCTCATACAATAATAGTGGAAGACTTCAACACCCCACTCTCAACAATGGACAGAACATGGAAACAGAAACTAAATAGAGACACAATGAAACTAATAGAAGTTAAGAATCAAATGGATTTAACAGATATCTACAGAACATTTCACCCTAAAACAAAAGATACTTTTTTCTCAGCACCTCATGTTACCATCTCCAAAACTGACCACATAATTGGACACAAAACAAGCCTAAACAGATAAAAGAAGATTGAAATAATTCCATACATTCTATCAGATCAGCACAGAATAAGGCTGGTCTTCAATATCAACAAAAACAATAGAAAGCCCACATAGTCATGGAAACTGAGCAATGATCTCTACTCAATGATAACTTGGTCAGGGAAGAAGTTAAAGACTTTCTATTATTTAATGAAAACAAAGGCACATCATACACAAACTTATGGAACACAATGAAAGCAATGCTAAGGGGGAAATTTATAGCAAAATGGCATAAATAGTATGTACTCACTGATAAGTGAATATCAACCCAAAAGCTCAGAATACCCATGATACAACTCACAGACAATGTGAAGCCTAACAAGAAGGAAGGCCAAGATGTGGATAGTTCAATCCCACTTAGAAGGTGGACAAAATAATCATGGGAGGCAGAGGGAGGGAGAGATCAGGATGGGAGAGGGAGGAAGAGGGAAAAGGTGGGATAGGATCAAGTATAGAAAGAGACAGAAGTCCTCAGAGCCAAGAGAATCAATAGACATATGTATCAGTGAGGAGTGGGGAACATTGGTGGGTGGGGTGGAATCACTAGAAAGTCTCAGACATCAGGGATGTGAGAGGCTCACAGGACCCAGTGTGGATGACATTTGTCAAAACCTTCAACAGCCACAACAGCAGGGAGATAGAATCTGAAGAGATCACCTCCAGTAGATAGACATCACCCCCAGTTGAGGGATGGGGTCACTCATTCATCTCAAAATATTTAATCCCAGGTTGTTACTGTCTAAAGGAAATGTAGGGACAAAAAATGGAGTAGAGACTTAAGGAAAGGCCATCCAGAGACCATCCCACCTTGGGATCCATCCCATCTGCAGACACCAAACCCTGACACTATTGCTGATGCCAAGAAGTGCTTGCAGACAGGAGCCTGGTATAGTATTCCTCTGAGAGACTCTACTAGCACATGACCAATACAGATGCAGATATCTACAGCCAACCATTGGACTAAGCCTGGGGAACCCAATGGAAAACTTAGGGGGAGGACTGAAGAAGCTCAAGGAGATTGCAACACATAGGAAGAACAACAATACCAACTAGCCAGACCCCTCAGAACTCCCAGGGACTAAACCACAAACCAAAGAGTATATACATGAGTTGGTTCATGGCTCTGGGTTCTGGCATCAATGGGTGGGGAGGTACTTGGTTCTGTGGAGGCCAGTTGCCCAAGCAAAGGTGAGTAGGTGAGGAAGCACCCTCTTAGAGGCAAATGAGAGGAGTGATGGGGTGGGGAAATTTGTGGATGGGAGACAGGGAAGGGGGACAGCATTTGAAACGTAAATAAATAAAATAATTAACAGAAGAAAAAATATTGGCTTGTGGACAAGCCTGTGGGGGTATTTTCTTAATTAGTGATTGATGTGGGATGTATAGCCCATTGTAGGTGGTGCCATCTTGAGACAGAAACTCCAGGATGGTATAATAAAGCCAGCTGAGCAAGCCACAGGGAGCAAGCCAGTAAGCTACACTCCTTCAGTTCCTGCCTTTAGTTCTTATGCTGAGTAACTTCAATGTTTGCAACCTGAGCGTTAAAAGGTAAGGAAACCCTTTCTTCCCCCCAAGTTGCTTTCAGCTACAATGTTTTGTCATAGCCAAATCCCTAGCTTAGACAACTTCCTTACACCAAGGCTCAAATTAGAGGCCATTTCACATTCAAATTCTCTGACAGAAACTAAAATAATAATAGCAATAATGATATTATTCAAGTCAAATATGCTTTAATGAAGAACATCAAGCTATGAATCTTCCTTTACTCAGCAAAATTTGAATGCAGTTTATACTAAGAAACCCATGTTTAAAGCTCATTTTCACCTAAATTAATTATAAATTAACCACATGAATTCACTGTATACATTTTCATTTTAATTTTGTCCTGTGAGGCCCAAATTCAAATCTCTGACTTGTACCCCAAGATAAATTTCACTTGCATCAGATTTTTAGAGCATAAAATCTTCCTACTCCTGAGTGCATGGAATTAGAAACCCAGAGTAAATAGAAGCTTTAGATGATTAAGCTGAAGGAGAATGCATTATTTTATTATGTGCCCTTCCCAAATGATTTAAATGGATTTATTCAGCTATGTTAAATAATGCATCATACACCACGTTAACAGCAAATGTAATTTTGCCTATTTAGCATACAAAAGAAAATTTAAAATACTGTTCAGACCCCAACAAATATAAGAGGCCCATCCTAACAGCACTGAAAAACAAGCCTCTCTCTGTCATTCAGTTTTTACCCATTCTCCCATACAATCAGAAGATACGTTTTCAATAGTTTGCACTTATATTATTAAGAACTTTTCTGTTACTTATCAAATATGACCTCATTTTTCTCATCTATAATATAGAAATAAAACTCCTCTGGAAGCCTGGGACATGCCCATTCAAGTTCAGAATATAATTTTCTCTTTAATTACAATTTCAGGAATAGGAAACTTTAAGAGTAAATAGAAGTCAGAGACTGGAAGGTTTGTTCGCTTCTCTTGATGCTGGAGGAGTTCATGTATATGTATGTATCCCTATCCCTTTACCTTTAAACCTTTCCCCTCCCCACCTGTGTGTATACACACATATAAGAAACAAACTGATAGAAGTTGTTTTAGTGACTGCAATGTAAAATGCTGGCCATAGGTATGTGTCTGAATACTAGGTACCCAGCTGGTGGAATTATTTGGGAAGGCTGTGGACTACTTTAGATGAAAACTATCTGGCAAACACAGAGCCACAGTGGCAAACTCTGGAGTTCATTAGGCAGGTCTGCTTCATATATGGGTTACCTCAATGCAGCCAGCTCCTTCATTTTTTCCCATACCCTGTAAGCCACACCCACTTTCTTGAACTCTGCCATGCTTTTCCTACCAAAACACTCCATCTGAAACCTTGAGTTATAAATAAAGGCTTCTTCTTTTAAGGTGTTTTTAAAAATTGAATAACATGATAAAAACTGTATTAAATAGTGAGATTTTGCAGTACCAAACTGGACTGTGTGGTTCCTAGTCCTTGGAACTGGTTTGCAGAACAAATGAGAACGTGTTTGAAGCTGTGGACTAGAGAAGCTGGGAAACAGTGCTTCCTAACGTGAGACCCTTTAATACAGTTCCTCATGTTGTAGTGACCCCCCAACCATAAAATTATATCATTGCTACCTCATAACTGTAATATTGCTACAGTTATGAATCATAAAGTACACAGTTCTGGAGATAGAGGTATGACAAAGGGCATATGACCCACAGGACGAAAACACCTGCTGTTGAATGTTGTAAGCAGAGCTTGGGGAGCCACAGGCATAGGTGGGGATGACAAGAATGTCCAAAGAAGTGCAGAAAAAAAAAGGCTGTCCTTTTATTAGAAGAATTCTTCTAGGAATTTGACTAAAGACAACTCATGTTAGATTCTGGGATAAAACATGGCTGTGTTCTGTTCAGGTTTTAAAAATTGGAATAAAGCCAAATTTAAGAGTAGTAGAATGTGTTTGGTGTCTGATAGTTAAGGAATACAGTATTTAGACTAAACATGGTTACTACTCACATTACCTTGTCAGATTCATAGCGGGAGAGAATACAGAGAGTCACAAAAAGATGTGAGGTGAAAGAGAGAAAATTTGAAGTAACTGTGAACAAAGTTGTGGTTAAAGAGATTAGTACAATTAAAAAGAGAACTCCCAACTCTAGTAGAACAATCAAAAAGGTGTCTCAAGGACAAGATCCCACTCACTGAAGGTTTGAGAACATCCTCTTTTAATAAGATCACTGAAAAACATGCTCTTCCAGGTTCACCCTGGCCACTATAGCTCTTGGTGAAAAGAGACTGAAGGATATTTTAGATGAGAAGCAGAAGTTGGCATAACACATGCAGTGCTGTTTTTTGGAGGAATACAAAAACTGCATGGTAATATAGGTTTGGACCAGATAGACAGTGAAGTCAGACAATGCACAAGAGATTCAGGTTGCCTAATAGGAAGTCCAGAGAGGCCACTCTGTAAAGCTGTGAAGGTGAAGCCTAAATAGCAGCAGAGTCCCTATAATTTGGAGGATTTGAGAAATATTTTATATCTCTTTAGGAAATCTCAAGGCTTGAACAGGAGTGTCCCAAGACTGGGTATGTGGGTACTGTAACCAAATGAAGGAATAGCCCAAGCCTTTGGGGCCCAGAAAATGTCATCCTGCCCCATATTGTAGACATGGAGTTCATATTCAGTGTTTGCTCTTGTGCCTTTTGGTCTTGGTTTGACCCTCATGCCTCCTTGATATCCTGTGTTCCTCCCTTATGGAATTGGGAATGTTAGCTTTGTTGTTCCATATTGGAAGGGTGAAACTTTTTGATTCCTCAGTGGCTCAGAGTTAAGATATTGCCTTGTGTCTTAGAAGAAACTGAGGGCTTTTAAAGTGTTGGAACTATAGTGAGTTGTGAAATTGGACTGGGTAATTTTCGTTTTTTGTAGTATGAGGAGGTCCTGAGCCTGCGGGAGCTTGAGGAAGAGCTCTAGGATTTGAATACGTGTCCCATAGGTTCATATGTTCGAACACTTGATCCCTACTCACTGATACTGTTTTGGGAAGCTTTGGAACCATTTGTACATAAGATTTATTTGGCCAATTTAGGAATGTGAAATACACTCTGATCTTTATAGGCTGGCCTACTTCCAATCCAATTCTTCCTAATTGTTCTTTTAATAGAACCAGCCAGTTTATAGTCACTCTGCTATAGCCACAAATGGTTCTCTTCACTATGAACTTCACTATGCCTCTACTTCTCAAACTATGAGCCAAATCAAAGCCCGCCTTCCTTGAGACATTCCTCAATAGCAAAAAGCAGCTAGGAGAAGAGTATTGAAAGCTCACTCATTGAAAGTGACATGAGCTTTGAAGAAAAAGGTTGATTAGGAAGATGGAGACATTCTGACTGGTGTAAGGTAGAATCTCAGGGTTGGTTTGATTTGCATTTCCCTGATGACTAAGGATGTTAAACATTTCTTTAGGTGTTTCTCAGCCATTCAATATTCCTCAGTTGAAAACTCTTTATTTAGCTCTGTACCCCACTTTTAATAGGATTATTTGGTTCTCTGGAGTCTAACTTCTTGAGTTCTTTGTATATATTGGATATTAGCCCTCTATTGGATGTAGGATTGGTAAAGATCTTTTCCCAATCTGTTGGTTGTCTTTTTGTCTTATTGACAGTGTCCTTTGCCTTACAGAAATTTTGGAATTTTATGAAGTCCCATTTGTCGATTCTTGATCTTAGAGCATAAGCCATTGGTGTTCTGTTCAGGAAAATTTCCCCTGTTCTCATGTGTTCTAGGCGCTTCCCCACTTTCTCCTCTATAAGTTTGAGTGTATCTAGTATTTTGTGGAGGTCCTTAATCTACTTGGAGTTGAGCTTTGTACAAGAAGATTAGAATGAGTTGATTTGCATTTTTCTACATGCTGACAGCCAGTTGAACCAACACTTTTTGATAAAAACAAAATCAAAACAACCCTGAGATTCCACCTCATACCAGTCAGAATGGCTAAAATCAAAAACTCAGGTGACAGCAGATACTAGTGAGGATGTAGAGAAAGAGGAATATTCCACCATTGCTGGTGAGATTGCAAGTTGGTACAACCACTCTGGAAATCAATTTAGAGGTTCCTCAGAGAATTGAACATAGTACTACCTGAGGACCCAGCCAAATCACCCCTGGGCATATACCCAGAAGATGCTCCAAAATGTAATAAGGACACATGCTCCACTATGTTCATAGCAGCCTCATTTATAATAGCCAGAAGCTGGAAAGAACCTAGATGTCCCTCAACAGAGGAATGGATACAGAAAATATGGTATATTTACACAATGGAGTACTACTCAGCTATTAAAAACAATGAATTATGAAATTCTTAGGGAAATGGATGAATATGGAGAACATCATCCTGAGAGAGGTAACCCAATCAAAACAGAACACACATGGTATGCACTCACTGATAAGTGGATATTGGCCCAGAAGCTGGAAATACTCAAGATACAATCCACAAACCACAAGAAACTCAAGAAGAAGGAAGACCAAAGTGTGGATACTTTGATCCTTCTTAGAAGGGGAAACAAAAAAATACCCATGGAAGGAGTTTCAGAGACAAAGTGTGGATCAGAGACGGAAGGAAGGGCAATCTAGAGACTTCCCCACCTGGGAATCACCAAACCCAGACATTATTGTGGATGCTAGCAAGTGTTGGCTGACAGGAGCCTAATCAAGTTGTCTCCTGAGAGGCTCTCCTAGTGCCCAACTAATATAGAAGTAGAGGCACATAGCTATCCGTTGGACTGAGCACTGGGTCCCCAATGAAGGAGCTGAAGGGTTTGCAGCCCCTTAGGATAAACAACAGTATGAACTAACCAGTACCCTCAGAGGTCTCAGGGATTAAACCACCAACCAAAGAGTACACATGGTGGGACTCATGGCTCCAGCTGCATATGTAGCAGAGGATGGCCTAGGCTGTCATCAATGGGAGGAGAGGCCCTTGGTCCTGTGAAGGCTCCATGCCCCAGTGTAGGGGAATGCCATGGCCAGAAAGCAGGAGAGGGTAGGTTGGTGAACAGGGGCAGGGGGAAGGGAATAGGTTTTCTTTGTTGATTTTTGTTTGTTTGTTTGTTTGGTTGGCTTTTTTTTTTGGGAGAGGAAATCGAGAAAGGGAATATCACTTGAAATGTGAATAAAGAAAATATCTAATAAAAAAAAGTGAAAAAAATGGGAGGAGTGTTCCTTGGTCCTATGAAAGCTTGACAGATGTCCCAGTGTAGGAGAATGGAGGGCAGGGTGTTAGGAGTGGGTAGGTGGGTTAAGGAATATCCTCATAGAAGCAGGGGGAGGGAGGATGTAATAGGGTGTTTTCAGGAGGGAGGGAAACTGGGAAAGTGAATAACATTTGAAATGTAAATAAAGAAAATATCTAATAAAATAATAATAATAATAATAATAATAATAATAATAATGGAAGATGGAACCATCTGATACTGTTTTCAGCAACTGTATGAATTAAAGCCAAATAATGTAGCATGGAGCTCATGTTATAAAAGCCACTCTTGAATTGTCTAACGCTAAGTGATTTCCCTCTTCTTTTATAATTTTAAACATAAAATTGCTAAGGCATCTCTGTGAAATTAACTATTTCCTTTTAATAAATGGATCTGCACATGCAGTATTTTTCCAGAAAGATACTATATACATCAAAGAGACATAAATGCTGTACTACAATTATGAATCACATCAAATGTATTTGGCATAGTTCATTAATAATCCAACATTTAGACTTCATTGTGTTCAAGTTTTCAAGTCAACAGATACTTAAAATTTAAAGACAAAATTTGTGATAGATAATTGTTACTTTGTATGAAAACAAATCTTTATATTACAAATCTACTTAAATTTTTAACAAAGACATTTCATAAGTTATTTATATGCACTTCTGGAAAATGACTAGAATATGTTTAGAAATCTCTGACAGAACTGAACTCAAGAGGCAGCTTATTTTCCAAACTTACAAGCACTTTCCTATGCTATTGTACATAGTTTATATAATTAAATTTTCACAACTTTGCCTGCATTTTCCACATTAATAAGATATGATAACTTTCTGTTACTGTAAAAGATCAAAGACAAAATATTTTGGCCCTATTTTCTAAGTGACACAATGTGACAACTGTGCTCAAAATGCATTTTTTGTTTTTTTTTTTATTTGTTTGTTTGTTTATGTGATCTGTGGGTAGGACTCAGCCAGGGATTGAAGACCTCTAGACCATCTGAGGAACTACTTCAGAACAGAAGCTTGCTGAGTAGAGTGAATTTATTTTTGTCTCAAAACTTGGGGTGCCTTCTGAGCATATTAAAACTTATGATTCAACAGAGGGTGATTTAAGGTGTCCAGGAGAATTTCACCTGCATAATCAACTAGTAGGAAAAACAAAGGCAGTATTAGATTTCCACCCATGGTACAAGTTACCCGACTTCTCTAGATGACAGGTTTCTGAATCAGCTCACCTTCATGTTTGTGTGTGTGTGTGTGTGTGTGTGTGTACATGTGTGTGCTCATGTGTGTGTGTGTTTGTGTGTGCATGTGTGTGTGTATGTTTGTGTGTGCATGTGTGTGTGTTTGTGTGTGCGTGCATGTGTGTGCTATTGCTTTCCTTATAGTGCTCATCTGACATCATTTTTGAGTTCACAGTTAATAAAAGTAAAAGGTTCTGCATTTTCCATTATTCTTGGAAAGGGAAATTCTTGTTCTCTCCCATGTAATCTTCCTCAATGTTCCAAAACATGTGTCTCCATCTTGCCTGGAGCATATTCTTCTCTGAGAGAGAAAGCGCTGTCTACATCTCCCATCATTCTTGAACAAAGGCCTTCTGCAGCCAGGATAACCTCCTGAGTCTGAATATGGCAAAGTCTGTCACTTGTGAATTCCAGATATTCAGGAGTGCTTATGAGACTTGAAGACTGTGGGCTCATATGGATGCTCACTTAGAAAGAGGTGAGGGGGGAAAGGATCTCATCATGCCAACTGTCACCAGATTCATTGCTAAGGCAGAGAATTGGGAAGAGAAGATGACGAAATTTATTTAATATTGGCTTCATGAGCCTCCCCAACGAAGTAAAGACCCAAAGAAGCAAGCTAACATGTGTGGGTTCATGCTAGGTTTGTCACAGAGAAATTCGACTGAGAAAGGGAATAAGATGTAAGGACAAATAACAAGAAAGTACCCAAGGGCCCTTTACTTCAAATTCTTTCCCGTCTCTTCAGACACAGGTGTGTTCCTTTTCTAGTGATATAGGGAACTCACCTCTCACACGGGGTCTTAGGCCCCATTTCTGAGAAGCACAGAGGGAAAGGGAATAATCTTCATGCTTCTGCTATTTTCTCAAATACGAAGTTGCCCCATTTTGGCATAATATGTCATGAATCCCATTCATAGAGCCCACCCACGGGATCTCACTTTCCATGCATGTAAGAGAGAATGCTATGAGGCTAATTGCCTCCCCTGTTCCCCCAACCACCTCTGGTTGATGGAAAAGCTAAGGTCTGACAGGGAGAAGCATGCATATTTTTCAGGAGCTGAGGAATCCCTTAAGGTTTTATTGTAAAATATTAAACATTATTTTCTTTGTTAATCTTTTTCCTATGGAGTTTTAAAAACTGAACTACCTGAAAAACTATAGTGCACCAAGATGCTAACTAACTAATATGAATACGTATATACAGAACCTAAGACTTCCAGCCCAATTGTAAATTACTCATATATATACGTGTGTGTGTGCGTGTGTGTGTGTGTGTATGTTGCTTAACAATGAGAAAATATTCTGAGAAATGGATGGTAGATGATTTCATTATTCTGTGAGCAACATGATACTCTCATAAACTACAATGCCTATGACATTTCTCTAGTACTGTAATATCACCTTATGGGATCACCATCACACACAATGTTTACTAGACATCAGTATGAGGTATGTGACTGTATTATAAGCTGAATGTGGCATCAAGATCATCTCTAAACTTTTCTCTTGATGACAGATTCTAAAAGCAAAAATTATAAAATTATTTGAGGTAGAATAAAATAGAACAAATTGAAAAATACTTTACATATTCCTGCAGGCTCATTAATATATGAGGTATTTTCTTTTGGATGTTTCTATACTTTTTTTTCTCCTTGTATAATAATACTTCACAAAAATTATATTGAAGATTGTGTTTCATCTGTATAATGTTACATAAATATTGCAGGAATTTAAATCTGTAAATATTATTTTTAATTAAGTATGTGTGGTGTGTATGTATATGAGAATAAAGATGCCTGCAGAGGCTAGAGGCATCAGATACCCCTGTAACTAGAGTTGCAGGTACTTTTGAGATGGCAAGCATGGGTGCTGGAAATAGCATATGTAAAACAGCACATGCTATTAAGTGCTGATCATCTCTCCAGACTCATCAGAGGACATTTAACTATTTCTATATTGCTGTTTTTGTTATTATTATAAATATTTATAATTAGTAAATATTTTGAGTATTTTTTCCTGAATTCTAGATAATTTCCTTCAGGTTTCTAACAGTGTAAATGTTATACTAAACATAAGAATTTCCATAGGATTTTCATTAATACAACAAAGCTATGCCATTACGTTAGTGGCATGTACATAAGATTGAAGAAATGACCACATATAGAGAACCACAGTATAGCCATCAGGAAGATGCCCTGACCAGCTGTGGGACACACTCCATGCCTCTCTGTAAAACTGGCCACTCTTGATCATGTTGCTGTAAATAGTTGTAGAGACAATGTTAAGACTTGATTTGAAAAGAATTGTGAATAACAGCAAAGACGAAAATAATCAGTTCCATCTACATACATCCGATATTAGATGTTCTCTGCTCAAAAGTTTGAACTTTCTCTGCTTTGCTGAGAGTAGGAGTCAAGGTCTTGGGTTGTCTCCTCCTACATTATTAGATTCAGCTTCATTCTACTGACATTTTCTTCCAACACTTGAGGTGTAGATACACTGGCCTCCTTGCTCCATCTTTATAGTCATTGTTCCTTGTATAGAATGTTCTTCCTCAAGGTAGGTAAACTCTCCGAACCTGTTTTAAGACTTTAACTAAGATCCCTCTTGTCAGGACAGGAGAGTAAATCTACTCTCTGTCTAACACTTATGCTTAAATCCACATTAAAACCTTTCATAATAAGTCCTAATAAGGGTGGGTATGGCTTAGAGAAAGGTGCTTTCCACACAACCTGGACAACTGAGTTTGATCTACGGAATTCACGTAAAGTTGGAAATCTCGTGACTTTCATACACATGCCATGGTGTGCACACATACGTGCTAATAAATTAAAACTTAAAGTTACGTAAGTGCCTCTGAGGATGAGGGCCTGGCTACACTTCTGCACTTTATCACAGCCTGATATGTGCTTCTGTCTTCCAGTCATATTCCTTTGTGGGTACCCACTCTTCATGAAGGCCACCATAAAAATACAGACATTGAACCATTGAGGCCTTCTTCCTGTAAGAAGTTTTCTATGTCATGGATAAATAAAATAAAGATCAGGTAGATGGGAGCAGGATGATCTCTATGAGTTTAAGTCCAAATTGATCTGGATAGTGAGTTCCAGGCCAAGGTTATATAGAAATACCTTATTTCAAAAATTAATTAATTAATTAATTAAAGCTGAGTGATTTCAATCTAATTTATCATGTCCCCTGTTATATATGTCTCAGCTGTGAAACTGGGACTGGCAGAATCAAAAGTACTCTTGCCTCCTATAGAGGTCAAAGGCATTATAGTCTATCATATTATTTTGGGGATTCACAATTATTCTAAGCCAGTCCTGCCTAACATACCCCCTGCACAATCTGATCTTCATTCTCTGGATATCTATAGTTATTGATGTGTGTGTGCGGTCTAAGAGAACAGGTGAGCCAGGTTCTCATCCAGCCTCACAATGCACTTTGTACTATATTTTATTTATTTATTTATTTATTTGTTTGTTTATTTATTTATTTATTTATTTATGTTTGGTTTTTCAAGATAGGCTTTCTCTGCATAGCCCTGGCTGTCCTGGAACTCACTCTGTAAACCAGGCTGGCCTGGAACTCAGAAATCCATCTGCCTCTGCCTCCCAAGTGCTAGGATTATGTACTTTATTTTAGATACCTGTCTTTGGCCTCTCCAAATGGGAGTGTGATTGTTAGTCTTGGATTCTAATTTCCCCCCATGATTGATGAGTAATCCCAGAAAAGTCTGTATTCTTTCCTTTAAGAATTGATGTGGGATGTGTAAACACAGAGAATGAGGAAAGGGAAACCAGGATAAAATGACAAGAATTTTAAGAAAATTGAAAGGTCTTTATAGTTTTAAACTTTAAATTGTTCACAGTTAATAAAATACCATTAATATTGAACTATTCAATAATATTAAAAATCAATGTTCCAACATTATTTAGATTCAAGAAGAGACTCAGAATTTTTGGATTCTGCATCTGTGGATTCAATAATGGCAATTAGATAATCTGATTAGAAAAGAAATAAACCTAAGACTTTGGTGAACATGTACGTTTTCCTCATTATTCCATAAAATTACTCCAAACAATAACTATGACACTTATATTACATTTTAAAAGTAATCTAGATATTATATAACATGTACTTGAAATCAAGGGGTTCTTGGCTCATATACTGGGGCCCATGTTAAAAAATAACCAAGTATTCAGAAGAGGTACATACACCATATGTAAAAACATGTAAATGTTGTGCATTTTTTTCTTTTATTTTGGTTTTATGAGACAGAACTTCTTTGTTTTAGCTCAGGCTGCCCTGGAACTTACTCTGTAGACTAGGCCAGCTTCAGACTCACAGAGATCTGCCTGCCTCTGCCACCAGAATGTTGGGACTAAAGTCATGCATGACTACCACTTGACAAATGTTGTACATTTCTTATAAAGTCCTAGACTGTTCCTTTAACAGTACATTTATTATCTATCTATCTATCTATCTATCTATCTATCTATCTATCTATCTAGCATGTTGGGTGAGACACATGTGTAACATCAGGCCAGATGATAACTTGTAAATCAGTTCTCTCAACTCTCTGGGTCCTACAATTCAAAAATTAGGTTGTAAGGCTTGCAGGACCTGCTAAGACATCTTATGGGTGGATTTTGTTACCCACAAGGGGTCCTGAAAATTAGTCCCATGGCAATTGAGAGACACTTGCATTGAGAGACACTTGCGTTTTCATTCATTTATAAATGTCTGGAAAAGGAGAAGGGATAAACATGTACATCCTTGTAGAGAGATAGAAGAATTAGACATATAGTCTTTTTTAATTTTAATGAAACAACATTGATATAAGAGACTAGCAAAGACAGTACTGTTATTAAGGTCATCATCTATAAAGAAATTCTCTTTGATCAAACTCATAATACTTTCTGAAAAAAAATTGTTTCATTTGTTCTCAAAACAATTCTGAGTGCATTTTCTGCATCTCTAAAATCCTGATTTCATTCATCACTTTTGCAATTACAACAGTTTCTTCCTCTTGCCTCCACCTCTTCTTAAAGCACTCATAATGTCACCAAGGCACAGTAGAAGAGAGGATTTGTACTTGTATATGAAAATGTCACAGGGGCAACTGACAAAAAGGCATATGTCAATTAACAGCAAGAACATACTCAAAGGAAGCGTGGATGAGGAATTAGTATGTTACAAACATGTAGCACATACATGATTCTTGTGATGTCACTATTCCATGGACAGGCAGCCTTGGGCTGCATACAAAAGCTAAGCATGAGTCTATGAATAAACAGGAGAATAAATGACTCAGAGAGCAATTTAGCACGCTTCAAGGGTTTAGTTTTCAGGTTCCTTTTCCAGACTTTCCTCAGTGATGGAATATGATCTGGAAGTTAGGCCAAATAACCCTTTCCTTCCCCAAGATACTTTTGGTGAAAATGTTTTTATCATAGCAACAGAATCAAACTCTGACAGCATTAACACTAGGATGTGGAGGTGTGGTTAGTATTCATGTTTGTCTACCCTATCTCATTGACTAAAAACAATAGCACAAAGGGAGAAGATAGGCACCAAGCATCCAGGCTATCAATTAAACAAGGGAATAGGAGAACCTAAAAAAAAAAAAAAAAAAAAAAAATAGGGCCTGGCTGTCACAGAGTTTGTTGTATTTTAAACAAATTGAAGTGTTTCTTTGGTAAAATGTACACAGAATTGAAATTATCTTCCTAATATGAAGAACTCCAAAAAGAACATTAGGACCTTACTGAATTGAGATACTGTGAAAAAGTCTTAGAAAGGAGACAAGACCTAGGTTGTTTTTTTTTTTTTTCAGACACAGTGAAATCAAAGACTGCTTGGGGACAAAAGAGAATTAGAGTTGGAATTCAGACTTAAGCTATAGGTTTGATGTTACAGTATATTTCAAAATTATGCTTAGCTAGAGGAGGAAAAATGAGAGTTTTTCAGAAAACAATTCTTTAAAAATCAAACTTTATAGCATGTTGATTGATAGCATTTGGCAACAATGAAAAAGACTGAGCATTTGGAAAGAGGGAGTAATTATTTCATGAGAGATTACATGGTTGTTGTAGAGATTGGTCCTGGACATGTGCTGTGCAAAGTTCAATCATCCTCTCAGTTATACTTGAGAAGAAAGTCAAAGGATGAGTGGAAATAAGACCAAGCCTCATAATGTGATGCTTATACTCTAGCTTGGATGCTCTCTGTTCAACTGTTGAACTGTAGATAAGGGTAATGACTGCAAAGTACAATGTGGAGACAGTTGCAATAGCCCACATCAGAGTGTACACTAATGTCCATTGGTAATGGAAGGACAGGTGATACAAATCTGTACAATTAGGGGATTAATAAGACTTAAACTCAGAGAGAATGCAAGATGACAGAAAAGCATGGGAAAAGAAAAGCTAGTGGTGATGATTCAGGTCAATGGTTTGGGCCAGAGGCTAACAGACACTCTCATTCATAAAGACATGAAATACTTGGAAAAGAGTAATTGATCACTGGATATGGTAGCATCCCAGAACTGGAGAGATAGATTGCAATGAGTTCCCAGCCAGCCTGGGCTACATAGTGAGAAGTGAGGGTCTTGCCATAAGAGAATAATAACATAATATGTTTACCCAATTTTGACCTGGGCATCATCATGAATATTTATAGTCCCAGCACTTACAGAGTAAAAGTGGGAGGATCAGGTTTGAACCACTCTAAGCTAGAGAGAGGAAGCATAGATGACTGGGGGAGGAAAGAGAGACTGGGCAGGGATCCTGTGACTTTGTTACTAAGAGTACCTGGTGGAGTTGTAGAACTGTGTCTGTATAGGACAAATACAGGGGGTGAGAGTGGAAGGGAGGGGTAAAAAGGGAAGAAGGAATGGAAGGTAGAGAGAGGAGAGAGAAAGGAGAAAGTGAGAACATATGTGTTGGCAAAGTAATTTCACTTTTAGGCCCATTAATTAAGAATACTTGTAGGGTTTGTACGTGATAGTTTAAAAATCCTTATAAAATATAAAGGTTTTAGGTGAAAGGTCATTAGGTAATTATCAAACCTTTTTGGCATTTCAACATGTTCAGATAAGTAGATAAAATATCATTTCTGTTGTAAAAGTGGAAGCTTGTATGTTTGTCCCTGTAACCACTATAGACTTCATTTTTAAGAGTAGAAGAGTGGGACGTGGTTGCGAGCCAATGGTCCTGTCAAAGCCATCTGTCTGGGATGGCAGGAAAGTCAGCAATAAAAGTTCCAAGCTGCCAAAGCATTTGGCTGTTTGTCAGGAAGAAATAAAGCAAGCAGTCTGCCAAGTATTGTCCCGCGGTACTCAATGAGTGGCAAAGGCAAATTAAGCATTGCACCCTTGTAGGATGGCACGATGTCAATGTCAATGGGTAGCATTATTTTAGCTGGAAATTGAATCTCAAGCTTTTATTTTATAGGTGAAGTCATTGAAAACCATGGAATGACTTAGTCAATGTCATAAGTCTCACTGACAGGGAAGCAAAACTAGAATCTAGAACCCATTTGTAACGTGAACTTCTTTCTTTGCTACCAAATTCTATTTCTTTATGAACATGTTTAATAGTTCACAGGACAGATTCTTGACATACAGACTTTGTTCAGTTTTGAGTTACATAAGAACTCAAAATTCAAACCAGGAAGATCTGTTGCTTACAGCCTTACATAAATGTAAAACTAATTCACAAATAAAAGGTGAATTTAGAAAAATAAAAAAGAAATTTAATCACAATATCCAAATTATTTTGACCAAAAGTCCTTATTCTTTTCTAGAAAAAAAAA
>JADRCC010560482.1:0-12582 GCA_019843855.1 Hylomyscus alleni
TTTCCTTTGGATTTGGCTGCCTTGGAAATCGTGCTGCTGTCTCAGATGTGCATGTTTGATGTTTTTGTTTGGTTGGTTTGGGTTGGTTTTTGAGAGTCTCACTCTAGCCCAGGGAGGCCTGGAACCTAACAGCTGTCCTCCTGTTTCAGCCTCCCAGCTGCTAGGATTATAGGTGTGAGTGAGCACACCTGGCAGATACAGGTGTTTGAAAGGCTGTTACTGGGAGAACAGGCTGGGTACCCAGCTAAGATGAGAATGGAGACTCCCTTCTCCTGTAATCCCTCACAGGCTGCAGCCAATGCCCTGGCTGCTCTTAAGACTGGGACTGGGCCAGGATCCCTGCTCCTCCTGCCTTTCAGAACACTTGCTTTGAACTCCTCTCTGTAGTCCCCATGGACACCTCCGTTCAAGACTTCCGTGTGTTGTATGTCTTTGTGGATATCCGGATAGACACTGCCCACCTTCTGGACTCGGTCCGCCTCACCTTTCCCCCAGGCAGCTCACTTGCTCTGGTCAGCACCATTCAGTTTGTGTCAACTTTACAGGTAAGTAGATCAGCTGGCATCCTGTGGAGTGGGGAGGCTACTCCAGGGTGCCCCTGGCTCCCGTGCCTGGTGCTCTGGGCTGTAGCTCTGACCCTGGCTTTCTCCCAGCTTCTTTTCCTTCATTATCAATACAGGCAGCTGCACAGGAGCTGAAAGCTGATTATCACATCCGTGTCCCTCAGTGCAAGCCCCTGTCCCCTGGGGAGATCCTAGGCTGCACATCCCCTCCACTACCCAAGGAAGTGGAAGCTGTTGTGTAAGTGAAAAATGGGGGCTAGTTTGTAGAGACATTCAAAATAATTATACTCAGGGAAAGAGGCTAGTCTAAAGTTCCTAACCTGTGTGCTCAAGGTCACCTTGGAAGATGGGGCCCTTGTGGGGACCACACTTCACGTTCACTTCTTGCACTCTCCAGCAGTCCATCCTTCATTCAGAAGGCTGTGCTGAGGGTGGAGACAGAACTCAGAACTCAGAGGGCCTGATGGGGGTATCAGGATGGGTAGAAATGGAGAGAATGTAATTGGAGAAGATGGATGGGCACGCCCAGGCTGCAGCCCCATTAATTTAGCATCCGGACAGCTAACAAGCAGGAGCAGCGTGTCTCCTGCCGCCTAATTATTTTAGGTAATGGAAATGCTTAATGTTGTGTGAATGCAGCCAGCCTCGTAGCCGACAGCTCCTCTGGCTGGGACTGGGGATGGGAGTCCTTTCCTAGCTAGTGGCAAGAAGGGAAGGAGGGGCACTGTGGCTCAGCCCCACTCCTGGGAGCTTTGTGGACTGGTCCCACATGTTTGGCTACACCCACATAGGATACTCCTGCCCCTTAGGCCCACATATAGGACTTACACAGCCCAGGCCTGGCAGCCCTACTCCCTGAGGGCCATTCCTTGTGCCAACATAATGGATACCCATCATTTGAAGCCTCAAGGTGCATGTTGAGGGAGGTGCATGTTAATGGAGGCCCAGAGTGTTGGCCTCAAAAGGAGTTACACCCTCCAAGAGAGCAGCAGCTGCTATGGGTGACTTATCTTGTAAGCCTTGGACTCTGCAGATCCTACAAAGGTACTGTGAGTGAGGGTATCTATCTCTGAGGGTATGTTCTGTGTGGCCTGGTGGTGAAACCTGGTATCCAATCTCAGATACACTGCTTGATAGCTTTTGAGCTTTGAGCAAGTGGGTTTGTTTTGTCTTACTTTGTAGCCTTTGCTGTTCTGGAACTCACTGTATAGCCCAAGCTGGCCTCAACTTCATAGAGATCCCCCTGCCTCTGCCTCCCAACTGCTGGAATTAAGGACATGAGCCACTATACCTAGCTTGAGCAAATGTATTAAAGTCCTTGAAACTTGAGTTTATCTCTTGTAACATGGCAATAGCATAGGTGTTTTAGGTACTTGCTCCAGGTCTTGAACACAGAAAGTACAAGAAATGGTTGTTATAACTTTGTATCAGTGCTGGTATGGTCCAAGAATAGCCGGTGGTTTCCCTGTGTAGCCCTGGCCATCCTGGAGTTCATCTGTAGACCAGGCTGGCCTGATTCAGAGATCCACCTCTGTTGTCTGTGGGATGCCACCACCTTGCCGACCACCACACTCTTTGTTTGTTGCATGAATGTTTTGCCTTCATGTATATCTGCTACATGTGCGCCTGGTCCATTTGGAGGTCAGAAGAGTGCATCATATCCTCTAGAGAAGGAGTTACAAGTGGCTGTGAACCACTGTGTAGGTGCTGGGAATCGAACCCAGGTCCTCTGAAAGAGCAACCAGTGCTTTTAACCAGTGAGCTGTCTATCTCTCCAGGCCTAAGCACAGACATCTTAAACACAACCTCTGTGTGTGTTTGTCTATATTGAGCCCAATGAAAAAGAATCTCTTCCTCAGCTTTCAAATTACGCTCTTGGGCACAGGCCCTTTCTTTGGCCTGGGCCCTTCCTTTACTTTTGCCACGGAAGACTGCTGCATTACACAGCTAGAGGGTATCTCCTAGGCATCTAAGTCCAGCTTCTTGCTGTACATATGAGAAGCCTGAAGAGATGAACTGCTGTCAGTTTTCACAGACTCAGCAGCATGGGTGGCTGGGTGGCTGAGAACTCAGTCTTCAGGACCTGTAAGCCAGGGCACCCCCTCTGTTATTCCATCACCGCACTTACACACTCTTCCCACCCTGCAGGTATCTTGGAGATGGTCGCTTTCATCTGGAGTCTGTCATGATTGCCAACCCTAATATATCTGCTTACCGGTATGGGCTGGGGAGGGCTGACCATGTGTGGCAGGATGAGAGCCTCTGCCCTGGAGACCCTCATTAGGCTGAACCCCATTCCCTGATCACTAAATGGCAGGCAGCTCTAACTGAAGCACATCTGGAATTTAGACCCAGGACTGCTGTTGCCTACCCGGGAGTCACCCCCAAGCTCTTAAAACACTCCCTTGCTCTTGCCTGCCCTAGCTGTAGGGCTGATCTCTGTGGTTACTGATCTCAGTAGCTGACTCTGGGCTGTCACAGGGATCGTAACAACTTTTCCAGGTACGACCCCTATAGCAAAGTCCTATCCAGAGAATACTATGACCATCAGCGCATGCAGGCCACCCGCCAGGAAGCCATTGCTGCTGCACGCTCAGCCAAGTCCTGGGGCCTTATTCTGGGAACTTTGGGCCGCCAGGGCAGTCCCAAGATCCTGGAGGTGAGAAGGCTCAGCATGGGGCGGGGGAGGGGCTGACAGGAAAGTAGCTGGAAACCCAGTAGGCTGAAGTATCTATCTAGCTTTGGTCTCCTCCTCTTGGCAGCACTTGGAATCTCGGCTCAGAAACTTGGGACTTCCCTTCGTGAGGCTGCTGCTCTCGGAGATCTTCCCCAACAAGCTCAGTCTACTTCCTGGGGTGGATGTGTGAGTTTCCCCACCTTACCCATGTGTGGTGACCAGCTAACGGGTGCTTAGAAACCAGGTTCTGGCAGCACAGACTTAAGGTTATAGCCCACGGGAATTGGATGTATGGTCATGAAATCTTAGTATTTATCTATCAGAGGCTACCCTTGACCTGCATTGTCTGGCCTCATGGTCTGGTGGGATGAGTGTAAGAGTGCTGTGTACAAACCTGGGTTCTAGCTGGGTAGTTACAAATGAACTGTCCCCAGAAGTTGGCTTATGGAGTGAAGGGCTGTTGACTGTTCTTTGGTTTCATTAAGATGGATTTTTTTCTTTCACATGTATGTTAGTTTGTGTGGAGCTTTGGTGTCCACCCTTTTTTTCCCCCCTAAAACAGGATCTCTCACTGGCTAAGTGGACTGACTGGCAATGCACCTGTTAGGATCTCCTCAGTGCTGAAGTACAAGTGTATATCATAACACACACACACACACACACACACACACACACACACACACACTCACACACATACACACTCACATATACATACATTCACTCACATACACACACACATACACACTCACATATACACACTGACACATTCACTCACATACACACACACTCACACTTTTGCCTTTTACTTCAGATGGTTGTGAGCCACTATGTGAGTGTTGGGAATTGAACTTGAATCCTCTGCTCTCTTAACCACGAAGCTGTGTCCAGCTCCACTTTTGCTTTTTATGCAATGGTTTGGGGAGTTAAGATCAAGTCCTTGGTTTACAGAGCAGTCACTTTATAGTTACCTTCCCAACAATATAGTTGGATCAATACATCCTGTTGACAAATGGGCATATTGAGACACCATTATGTTCTTCAGTGTGGTACCCCAGAGAGAGGTGGCCTTCATGTCACATCTTACTGACTTACCTTCTTAGGTGGGTGCAGGTGGCATGTCCACGCCTCTCCATTGACTGGGGTTCAGCCTTTCCCAAGCCACTGCTGACACCCTACGAGGTAACCACCACATTTTCAAAATCTCCAGGGTAATGAGTGGGCTTTGTACTTCCTGTCGAGGGAGGGTTGTGAGTTGGCTGGCGTGGGTGAGCAACACTTAGGGTCGTGGGTTCTGAGACTGAGCAACCATTCTTGCTGCATAGTTTTTGTTTGTATTTAAGACTTGCTGGGAGGCGGCGTCCATGAGCCGTCACACCTGTGTAGCTGTGAGTCTCTTCGCCTCACACTTAAATGATAATACACACCCTTCATAGACCCTGGTCAAATTTGCTAATACAAAAAAAAAAGTATTGGCATCATTGTCTTTTCTCTCCTAGGCAGCCGTGGCCCTGAAGGACATTTCTTGGCAGCAACCCTACCCCATGGACTTCTATGCTGGCAGCTCCTTAGGGCCATGGACAGTGAACCACGGTCGGGACCGGCCACCCCGGGGTCTCTGCCCGCCTGCATCTGGCAAGGTAACAGATTGTAACTAGGGCTGAGGCGCAGCCCACAGGCGCAGCCTTGGTGTGCCGTGATGCACGGCCGCCGCCTTGAGGACAGCGGAGGAAATGCAAGGGAGGCGGGTGGAGGTTGCAATGGAGACTTGGATTTGTGGGCCATCTCAGGTGCAGCAGGCGTCCAGAGGCGGCTCCCCAGCCTCAGCCTGTGAGGATTGCAGCTGCGCTGACCCGAAGGCCACCTCGCCGGCTCCCTGAGAGGTCCGGAGCAGCAGGTACTCGCAGCCACGTGCAGCCACGCCCACCTTTTTGTTTTAGGAGTGCCCCGCCCTCCCCGAGTCCCGCCTTAGGGGTGTTGCCGGCATGGGCCCTGCCCCTCGCAGGTTCTACTTCCGCTTGGGAAGGCCTGCTTCCGGCCGGCCTGCAGCATGGCGGCACGGCCGACCCTGAGAGTGCTGTGTCTCGCCGGCTTCCGGCAGAGCGAGCGGGGCTTCCGTGAGAAGACTGGGGCGCTGAGGAAGGCGCTGCGGGGTCGCGCAGAGCTCGTGTGCCTCAGCGGGCCGCACCCGGTCCCCGAGGCAGCGGCTCCCGAGGGTGCAGGGCCAGACTCGGGTGAGACAAGCACACCCGGACCACTCAGTTCTTCTCACCTAGCCACTTTAACTCGGGCTCCATTCTGAGCTCCCAGGTTTCCTCCTTTATCTGTGTCCAGTTCATACCAGGTCCCCACCCCACCCCCACCCCCAGGTCCCATGGCTGCGTCTTTCCCAAGCTCTGCCTTCTTCCTCTCACCTTCTCTAACCCTGATCTTGTGCTCTTCTCCCATCCGCTCCTTAGGGCCCTGTTCTCCGGAGGAGCAGCCTCGAGGCTGGTGGTTTTCTGAAGAGGAAGCAGATGTTTTCTCTGCTCTGGAAGAGCCCACAGTGTGCAGAGGTCTGGAGAAGGCCCTGGAAACGGTGGCACAGGCCCTTGACACGCAGGGGCCTTTTGATGGACTTCTTGGCTTCAGCCAGGGGGCTGCACTGGCAGCTTTCGTGTGTGCCCTGGGTCAGGCAGGCGATCCTCGCTTCCCCTTGCCAAGATTTATCATCCTTGTGTCGGGGTTCTGCCCCCGAGGCCTTGGCCTTAAGGAACCCATCCTGCAGAGCCCCATGTCACTGCCTTCACTTCATGTTTTTGGGGATACTGATCGAGTCATCCCTTCTCAGGAGAGTATGCAATTGGCCAGCCGATTCCTTGGAGCCGTCACCCTCACCCACTCTGGTGGTCACTTCATTCCAGCAGCTGCATCCCAGCGTCAGGCCTACCTTAAATTCTTGGACCAGTTTGCAGAATGAAGGATGGACAAATCTCAGCACTGCTCCCACTTTCTCTAGTGCCGTCCTGTGGCACTCCTCACTGTGGCTAGTTAAAAGGCAACTATCAGTTCTCAGGACACACTTAAGACCAGAGAGCCTGTGAGAAGACAGGTGGTGGGCAAGCAGGGGCTGGCACCCCTGTGAATGCCAAATAATAAAGTGATGGTTTAGATTTTGAATGTCTTTCTCCTGCTGCACAGACCCTGGGGCAACACCAAACTAGCAATTCCATGCAGCTATGAGCTCCCAGAACACATTTTTGGTGGAAGTCATTTATTGTGTCTGGGTGTAGACTTGTGGAGGTCAGAGGATTACTGCAGGGAGGTGATTCTCTCAACCACGTGGGTTCTTTTTGAACTCTGATCATTGGGTTTGGCAAGCCAAGCCTCTACTTGCTGAACCATTTCACCATCCTTTTGTGGAAGTTTAGATCCCAGACTGACGAGGCCAGATGTCTTGGCAACTGAATGAGAATCGGGAGTTTTACATTTGAGGGAATTTGGGAAAAGAAAAGACACTTGGCAAGGCTCTGCTTGGGTCCACCTGCCTTTAGGAGAATTGGGAGTTGGCTTTCTTTTGGTCCCTGGTGTGGTCTTTGCTTTCTCTTCCATAACTGTTCCATGCCGTCTGAACTCTTGAGCTTGAAGATTTGGGTAGTACCATATGTTGGATAGAGGCCAAAGACAGCACAGTAAACTGCCTTTTCCTAATGAACCCATCTGCAGGGTTCCTGAGATTACCGCTATTCATAATTGATGGTGCTAATTATTGATGTGTTGAGAAAGCTAAAGCTTGCCTGCCCTACTTAACCTCTTGCCACTTTTCTTCTCACTTCCAGTGCCTAGTCTTGCCGCACACATAGGCGCGCGGCTTTCTGACTTCTGAAAGGCAGTTTTTCTAAGATATCACAAGGTACCTACCTAGTCCCATACCACAGTATCCTCTAGGGAGCTTAGTCACTGAGCAGGAGTTGGAGTTGGCCAGATATTCCAAGTCATTCTTGTAACAGTCACATTTAAGTTATCCAGAGTTATATGGTCCTTGACACACACGTGTTTCAAGGCATACATTAAAAAAATGCTTTTGAGGTTAAGGACTGCTTTTTCTTTTTCTTTTTTTTTTTTTTTTTTTTTTCGAGATAGGGTTTCTCTTTGTAGCCCTGGCTGTCCTGGAGCTCACTCTGTAGACCAGCCTGGCCTCAAACTCAGAAATCCGCCTGCCTCTGCTTCCCAAGTGCTGGGATTAAAGGCGTGCGCCACCACCGCCCGGCAAGGACTGCTTTTTCAAAGGACCCAGGCTCAGTTCCCAGCATCCACACTGTAGCTCACAAACATCTCTAGCTCTTAGTTCCAGAGGATCTAATCCCAGGTCTCAGGGATGCACATGATTTGTGCTTAAAAGTCAATGACCCAATGGCTGTGGTGGTACATGCAGGCAGAGGTAGAGGACAGATAGAGAAACCAGGTGGTGGTGTCACATGCCTTTCAACCCAGCACTCTGGAGGCAGAGACAGGCAGATCTCTGAGATTGAGGCCATCCTCGTCTACAGATGGAGTTCCAGGACAGGGCTGCACAGAAACACTTTCTGTAACTTTTGTTAGATGTCCGAGGCAGAGCCTTGCCAGGCTCTGAGTTCTTCCCCTGAACTCCACTTATGTAAAAGTCTGATTCAGTTACAAAGGCCTTTGGCTTCTTTAGGGTTTAAGACTTCCACCAAAAGACAGTGAGATGGGTCAGCAGGTAAAGGCATTGACTGCCAACACGTGCAGTCTCATACACACTAAGCATTTTAAAATTTCACAAAAGGATAGACTGGAATTATACCCCAAAGTCCCATTTACTGATTTCAGATGCCCTTGCAGCAGCTGGGATGGGGAGTTGGTCTCTGCACCTTCCTCTTGCCTTACAGGGATTGCTTCCTTGACAGGAGATTGAGCAGATGCAATTCTATAAACTCCATTGGCTTTGGGCTACTAGTAGTCTTTGCTTTTCTGTAAATAACTGATGGGTCTGCGTATCAGTACTCAGACCCACTGGCAGTCATAGGCTGCCCTGTGAATCGATTCCAAGCTGGGGAGAAGGATGGCTTGTACTCCTCGGTAGCCCTTCCTGAGAGGCCTTTAGGCCCTGGCTCTACCAGGAGAAAGGGAGAGGGTTCAAGCAGGGCTGTATTAGGTGGAACAGAAAGAAGTGCTCATGTTTGAAGATCCCTCCCAAGAGTCAGAACAGTTACAAGTGGAGTGTTACTTCCCATCATGCAGAACGAACTTCAACACTACCACATGCACATCCTGTGGGCCACCTACACGGGGAACGCTTGTTAAAACTTGGAGTTCCTAGAGAAAACTATAGACCTATTTGCCCCTGGTCATTCCTGATGTAGCTATTTGCAAACTACAGCCTTGGGTAGAATTTTTAAGTCTCTGGTAAATAAGTGCTATTAGAAAGGAGCCTCCAGTGTGACTCAAAACCCTCTGGGGAGGAGAGAAAGAAGGCCCCCCAAGGAATCAGTGCTCTATGTATAGCCCAGGCAGATAAGGTCCAGAGGTAGAAACAACATTTATTGAGAAGTATACTGGCAATGAGACAAGTAGAAGCCTGTCATCTATTTTTGAGACGGGGTCTCACAGTAGTTCTAGCTATCTTTGAACTCACAGAAATTCACTTATCTCTGTCTCCCAAGAGCTGGGATTCAAAGCATGCCCCACTGTAGCCTAACTCATTTTTGGTGCCAGGATCAAACCCAGGACCTTAGGCATGCTAAGCACAGACTGTACCACAGAGCTCTAAGCCCAGCACCCCTGCCCCCCATTGTCTAATTTCATGAAGAAAGTACTGTCATTAACCTAATGACTGAGCTTTACAATTGAGGAAACAGGCACAGAAAGGCTAAGTACCTTATTCAAGATTGGATGATTCAGATCCAAAGGCCCATATTCTTCCTGTTGTCATCACCCGCCCCCCTCCTTGTTTTGAGGCATGGATTTCATTATATTTATTGTCCAGGTTACCTTGGGGGCTTCTGGGCTCAAGAGTTCACATGGCCCAGCCTCCTGAGCAACTGGGACTGCAGGTATACACTGTTGCTTCTGGTTTTGGTTGATCTCTCAGCTGCCGGGTAAGAAGCAAGCAAAAACTACCACTCTCTACAGGCTAAATGCCCAACCTGGGCTTCTGCTTTCTGATGTGTAAGGTCGGGGAGGGAGGCATGGTTTACACTAAATACTTTCTAGGACAACAAACAGCATTATATAGTCAGTCTTCAAACCACATCTTCTGAAGGGTTCCATTTGCAAAAGTTTTGTCCTCTCTTCAGAATATCCCTGCTATTTTCTGCATCTTGATTACACCCAGGATTTCTAAAGCTCTGCAGAAGACAGTACCCTATCAGTGTCTCTCAACAACCTTAGCCACAGAGTATTTACCTGCAGCCTCTGGGGTGGTACTCCTTTTAGGGGTATGTTTGAAGAACTCAAGTTGGGATGTATTATTTAGAGACCGGCTGAGGGAAGACTGCTGGCTGATACCTTCAGACAATGCATTAGGGACCAGGTGAGCTAGCCTGCCAGCTTCTTGCTGTGTTAAGGACCCCTTTAATCATGGCTCAGGAGAAAGTTGGAGGACAGAGTTATGGGAAGGCTGTGGCTCTATCAGGAAACGGATTCTTTGCCCTTTCCCCTCTGCCTGCTCACCTAGAGTTTTCTGGAAGAAAGGTGTGATAAAAACTTCCTTCTCCTCCCCCATCAGCTCTCTGCGGGCAAAAGCGACTTCTTCCTTCTTACAGGACTCCTGATCCCATCCGTGCACCACTCATGAGATAAGAATCCTTATCGCAGAACCACCCATTTTCTCGCCACCTTAGGCAGCGATACCTCGACTGGGAAGACAGGACAGTTACTGAGGAGGATGCTCAGACACTCCGTGGATCTTGCTTCTGTGCCTTAGGTTGATGCGCAGCAGCCCGGGAGGCCGCCTTTCTGAGCACATCTCTTGCCACCTCCGCAGACTCATCGGATGTTGCGTCGCCGCCCCGCCTCCTCTTGCTCTGTATCTGCCCAAACCCGGGCTGGCAGAACTCGGGAGTAGTGGGGAGCGTGGGCGTGCTGCGGGGCGACCATGGCTGTAGACTGTTACCTCCGGTTCCCACAGTAACAATCGAAAGCCACGGTTGCCCTGGAGACGCGGGGCGGGGCTTGAGGGCTGACGTCAGCACCGCGGGCGGCGGGGGTGGCGCGAGTGTCTGCGGGGCCAGCGCCCACCGCAACCCACGGGGACCTTGGACAGGCGTGCCCGAGGGAGGCGCTTGCACTGCATCAGCACCGCGGACAGCGGCGCAGGGAGGGGCGGAGGGGCTGGGGGTCTGCGGTCCTGGGGCGGGGCCAGGCGTCGGTGGCCGTGACTGGAGACTGTTACTGAGGGCGGCCCGGGCAGTAAGCAGTCTAGAGCCAAGGTGCCGGCGCGCTGCCCGGGCGGGGATATCCCGTCGCCCGCAGTTGAGAGTGCTGCTGCTTCTCAGAGTCCCCCCCCCTCCGCCCAAGCGCGCGCGGACAGACACGCGACCGTGACGTCAGAGTCCTGTGACGTCAAAGATGTCCCAGCGGGGAGGCACTTCCGGCGGTGGGGAGCGGTGGGGGGGTAGGGCGGGGCGGCCTGGTCGAAGCCCCGCCCCCGCCTGGTCCTGAGAGGACAGCTCCGCTGGCAGAGGCGGGAAGTCCTGAGCTCAGTGGGACAGTCCGATGGGACGGGACGGGACGGGGCGGGGAAGGGGCGTGCGGGCAGCATGCGGGACGGGGGTCCCGAGGGAGCCGCAGGGCCAAGGTGTGAGTCTGTCTGTCGTGGGCGCCCTGGCTCAGTCAGTCGGGGCCATCTAGGCTGAGTCACCGCTCTGCGGACAGGGGAGAAATGAGGGGGCGCGTCTCCTGAGACGCCAGCACCTTCTTCTCCCCACTTTCTTGAAAGGATGGCGCAGGAGCCGCTCAGCCTCGGGAAATGGGGTCGGGGGGCTCGGTTCTCCGCTCGATGCTTCTCCAGGGTGTCTGCGTCTGCGTTTGGGTGCCGGCCGGCAGGGGCTGCATAGGGTTGGGTCAGCCGCGGAGCCCTGGTCCACCAAGCTGAAAGGAACCTTCGTCCCTCCCACTCTGCCCCCATTCTCACTCCGCAATCACCGTCCAACCCGCCGCCCCTCCGGTCCCCTCCTTGCCCTCCCGTGGTGTCCGCGCATCGGCCCATCTCCGACTTTCGGTGGTCCTTACCTGTCGGGCCGCTCGCACCGGTGCCGGCTCGCCTCCCGCAGCCCGGCCGGCGCCGCCGCTTTTATAGGCGCGCGTAGTACTCGTGCGGCGGCTCATTCATGCGGCCGCGGCTCCTACACACTGACGCGCTGCCGACGTCAGCAGAGAATTTAGGAAACGGGAAAAGAGGCTATTTATAGTGACAAGCGGGGAGGGGGGGCGTAGGGGAGGACGGGATGAAGCGACGGGGAGTTGGGAGCGGGAGGAGGGTGCGCACGCGGAAGCCGGGTTGGGTAGGGGGAGTACGTAACCCCAGGCTTGGCCTCCAAGGGGTTAACTTTCCGGAACTGCAGGCGACGGGCTGGGGGAGAAGAGTGCAGGGAGGATGAGGCCTCGTTATTCACCCTGTTTATTTACTCTCCCCTTCCGGGGCTTTGCGAGTCCTAGGATCTCAGTCCTTTTCGCCTGGACCTCAGGGGTCTTCCCTTGGCAGCCCCAAACCACACTGCTCATTTCCTAGACCCGACAGCCCTATGACGCTAGAAGATGTCCCGCGATGGTATCACTCCCATTTGGCCACTATGGTGTCCTCGATCTCTCCTGGTGTGTGTGTGTGTGTGGGGAGGGGTGAGGGGAGGGGGAGGGCAAGGAAATGAAATTGGACCGGTTTAGGAGGGGAGCAGAAGGCACCTCAGACTTTGACATCTAGGGGCTGGGGAAAGAGGGTTGGAGAAGCCTGGGAGTTTTGGAAGGCTTTCTGACTGGGCCACAGCCAGAAAGGTACCAGTCAGATGGTAGAAACCGCAGGGAAGACCAGGGAGTTTAGGATAGTGGTCTGGATTTTAGAAGTAAGCAGAAGATCCTCTTTAAGAGTTTGGAAAACATGTCTCCCGAGTATCCAGAAAAGGACGGGCTAGCCTGACAAGCAATGGAGAGCGCAACTTGGTAGTGCCCGGGGGCACTGAGGGGGCCACCCCAGCATAGGTGGAATAAGCATAGGCAGAGCCTCTAAGCGAGGGAATGAGACTAAGGGGGCTTAACAGCTTGGCAGAGGGGGTGGCAGGGACCCCTTTCTAGAGGAGTCAGAAGACACTAAATGCTCACACGATGTGGAGCAGCTTCTCCAGAGTGGCC
>JADRCC010560487.1:0-13382 GCA_019843855.1 Hylomyscus alleni
TGCTTCATTTCTTAAACCATGTAGAAGCTAGGGATAGAAATGAACTCTTCCAGTTTGTCTTGTAATCACTTTTAGCAGCTGAGCTCTCTGATAGGGCCTCACTGAATTATTTCAAAGTGTCCTGCAGAGATCTCATAGCATCTATCTCTTAAATATATCATGTCCTAAGAACAAAGAAAATTGTTTTCACAGCAATACCACAGTACTATACTTCAAAAAATGTAATGCCCATAAGAAAATACACGCAAATACATAATTCATATATAAATGTTTCCATTTAAATCTGCTGTTTGTTTGTCAAAGGTTCCCCTTTCATCCAGACTAATTCTTCAGTCTCTTGATTGTGCAATTTTGCAGCCTTTTATGATGTTAACATTTTAAGAATTAATGGCAGTTGTTTTACACAATGTCTTATATAACCCACAAGAACAAATCTCATGAATAAAATGTTGAATGAAAGATAGCAGATACAACTCATTTCAAAACAGGTATAACTGTTAACATAGCTTACCTATGTTGTTAGAATGAAAGCTAGCAGGGCTGGAAAGATGGCTCAGCAGGTAAATACTTCCTTCAAAATAATGAGGACCTAAGTTTGTTTCTCTTGGAATGTAAAGAGGCTGAGCACTACAGCAAATGCTGTAACCACCTTAGTGCTGGGGAAGCAGAGACAGGAAGAACACTGGGGCTTGTGGGCCAAGCAGTCTAGTTAAATTGATGAGGTCAAGATTTAGAGAGAGACCCTTTCTTAAAAAAGAAGGTAGAGTGATTGAATAAGACACCTGATATCAGCCCCTGGCCTCTATATACACATATGCGTGTCTATATACGTGTACAGAATGCACGCGTATGTGCATACACACACACACACACACAGATAGTAGGTAATATGGAGTGACTGCAGAAGATTAAGAATGTGAGATACAAATGTTACATAATTTAGCTTATCTACTGATTATACGAAGATGTGATTACATATTACTTATGAAATCCATTATATAACAGTCAGAATAAAATAATTAAGTCATTAAATTTTAATTGTTTTTTAACTGGTACATACATCTGTAGTATTCCTCCAAGTTAAAATAAGCTACATTATTTGTATATGATTCAACTGGAATAAAAGTCTCAGAAACCACTTTATGATGCTTTACTAGTAGATATTGTATTGATCTGAAATTCTATGGAATCAGAAGTAAATTCATAATAAAATAGTTTATCTTTTAGGAATTCTTTTTATTGTATATTGTCTTTATTTACATTTCAAAAGTTCTCCCTTTCCTGGTTTTCCCTCTGAAAAAAAAAAAAAACAACAACAAAAACCCAACAAAAAAAAACCTTTTCCCTCCTGCTTCCCCATGCTCACCACTCCACCCTCTCCTGCTTCCTGGCCCTGGCATTCCCCTACAATAGGGCATAGATCCTTCATAGCATCAAGGGCCTCTCTTCCCATTGATGACTGATTAGGCCATCTTCTGCTACATATGCAGCTGGAGCCATGAGTCCCACTTTATGTACTCTTTGATTGGTGGCTTAGTCCCTGGGAGCTCTGGAGATACTGGTAAGATCACATTGTTGTTCCTCCTATGGGGCTACAAACCCCTTTAGCTCCTTGGATCCTTTCTCTAGCTCCTTCGATGGGGACTCTGTGCTCAGTCTAAAGGATGGTTGTGAGCCTCTACTTCTGTATTAGTCTGGCACTGGCAGAGCCTCTCAGGAGACAGCTATATCAGCCTCTTGTCATCCTGCATTTGCTGACATCCACAATAGTGTCTGGGTTTGGTGATTGTATATGGGAAGGATTCCCAGGTGGAACAGTCTCTGGATTGTCCTTCTTTCAGTCTCTCCTCCACACTTTGTATTCATACTTTGTTCATCCTTCTTCCAGAGTTTCCTATGGTTTGTGAATTGTATCATGGGTATTTCTGGAGGAACCACCAAACTGATTTCTAGAGTGGTTGTACCAGCTTGCAATTCCACCAGCAATGAAGGAGTAATCCTCTTTCTTCACAACCTCACCAGCATTTGCTGTCACCTGAGTTTTTTATCTTAGCCATTCTGACTGGTTTAAGGTGGAAGCTCAGGGTTGTTTTGATTTGCACTTCCCTGATGACTAAGGATGTTGAACATTTCTTTAATTGCTTCTCAGCCATTTGGTATTACTCTGTTGAGAATTCTTTGTTTAACTCAGTACCACATTTTTAATAGGGTTATTTGGTTCTCTGGAGCCCAATTTCTTGAGTTCTGTGTATATATTGGATGTAAGATTGGTAAAGATCTTTCCCCAATCTGTTGGTTTCAATTTTGATCTATTGACAGTATTCTTTGCCTTACAAAAGCTTTGTAATTTTATGAGGTCCCATTTGTCAATTCATTATCTTCAAGTATAAGCTATTGGTGTTTTGTTCAGGAAACTTTCCCGTGTGCCCTTGTACTCGAGGCTCTTCCCCACTTTCTTTTCTATTAGTCTCAGTGTATCTGGTTTTATGTGGAGGTCTTTGATCCACTTGGACTTGAGCTTTGTACAAGGACATAAGAATGGATCAATTTCCATTTTTCTACATGCTGCCCTCCAGTTGAGCCATAGACATTTGTTGAAAATGCTGTCTTTTTTTCCACTGAATGGTTTTAGCTCTTTTGTCAAAGATCAAGTGACCATAGGTGTGTGGGTTCATTTCTGGGTCTTCAGTTCTTTTCCATTGATCTACCTGCCTGTCATTGTTCCAATACCATGACTTTTTATCACAATTGCTCTGTAGTACAGCTTGAGGTCAGGGATGGTGATTCCACCAAAAGTTCATTTATTGTTGAGAATAGTTTCCCTATCCTAGGTTTCTTCTTATTCTGGATGAATTTGGAAATTGCTCTTTCTAGCTCTGTGAAGAATTGAGTTGGAATTTTGATGGGGATTGCATTGAATCTGTAGATTGCTTTTGGCAAGATGACTATTTTTACTTTATTAATCTTGCCAATCCATGAACATGGGAGGTCTTTCCATCTTTTGAGATCTTTGATTTCTTTCTTCAGAGACCTGAAGTTCTTTTCATACAGATCTTTCCCTTGCTTAGTTAGAGTCACACTAAGGTATTTTATATTACTTTTGACTATTGTGAAGAGTGTTGTTTCCCTAATTTCTTTCTCAGCCTTTTTATCCTTTGTGTAGAGGAAAGCCACTGACTTCCTTAAGTTAATTTTATATCCAGCTACTTTGCTGAAGTTGTTTATTAGTTTTAGTAGTTCTCTGGTGAATTTTTTGGGGTTGTTTAAATACACTATCATATAATCTGCAAATAGTGATAATTTGATTTTGTCCTTTACAATTTGTATCCCTTTCATCTACTTTCATTGCCTAATTGCTCTGGCTAGGACTTCAAGTACAATATTGAATAGGTAGGGAGAGAGTGGGTAGCCTTGTCTAGTACCTGATTTTAGTGGGATTGCTTCAAGATTCTCTCCATTTAGTTTGATGTTGGCTACTGGTTTGCTGTATATTGCTTTTACTAGGTTTAGGTATGGGTCTTGAATTCCTGATCTTTGCAAGACTTTTATCATGAAGCGGTGTTGGATTTTGTCAAATGCGTTCTCAGCATCTAATGAACTGGTTTTTGTATTTGAGTTTTTTATATATTGGATTACGTTGATGAATTTCCATATACTGAACCATCCCTGCATACCTGGGATGAAGCCTACTTGATCATGATGGATGATTGTTTTGATGTGTTCTTGGATTTGATTTGTGAGAATTTTATTGAGTATTTTGGCATCAATATTCATAAGGGAAATTGGTCTGAAGTTCTCTTTCTTTGTTGGTTCTTTGTGTGGTTTAGTTATCAGAGTAATTGTGACTTCATAGAATGAATTGAGTAGAGTACCTTCTGTTTCTAGTTTGTAGTATAGTTTGAGTATTTTTGGTATTGGGTCTTCATTGAAGGTCTGATAAAACTCTGCACTAAACCCATCTGGTCCTGGGCTTTTTTTGGTTGGGAGACTATTAATGACTGTTTCTATTTCCTTAGGGGATATGGGACTGTTTAGATCATTTATCTGATCTTGATTTAACTTTGGTAGCTGGCATCTGTCTAGAATATTGTCCATTTCATCCAGGTTTTCCAGTTTTGTTGAGTATAGGCTTTTGTAGTAGGCTCTCATGATTTTTGTGATTTCCTCAGTGTCTGTTGTTATGTCTCCCTTTTCATTTCTGATTTTGTTTATTAGGATACTCTCTGAATGACCTCTAGTTAGTCTGTCTAAGGGTTTATCTATTTTGTTGATTTTCTCAAAGAACCAGCTCCTGGTTTGGTTGATTCTTTGTATAGTTCTTTTTGTTTCCACTTGGTTGATTTTAACCCTGAGTTTGATTATTTCCTGCCTTCTACTCCTCTGGGTGAATTTGCTTCTTTTTGTTCTAGAGCTTTCAGATGTGCTGGTATATGCTCTCTCCAGTTTCTTTTTGGAGGCACACAGAGCTATGACTTTTCCTCTTAGGACTGCTTTCATTGTGTCCCACAACTTTGAGTATGTTGTGGCTTCATTTTCATTAAACTCTAAAAAGTCTTTAATTTCTTTCTTTAGTTCTTCCATGACCAAGTTATCATTGTATAGAGTGCTGTTAAGCTGCCACATGTATGTGGGCTTTCTATTGTTTATGTTGTTACTGAGGACCAGTCTTAGTCCGCGATGAGCCAATAGGATGCATAGAATTATTTCAATCTTCTTGTATCTGTTGTGGCATGTTTTGTGACTGATTATATGGTCAATTTTGGAGAAAGTATCATTAGGTGCTGAGAAGTAGGTATATACTTTTGTTTTTGGATAAAATGTTCTATAAATATCTGTTAAATTCATTTGTTTCATAACTTCTGTTAGTTTCACTGTGTCTCAGTTAGTTTCTGTTTCCTTGATCTGTCCATTGCTGAGAGTAGGGTATTGAAGTCTCCCACTATAATTATGCAGTGTGTGCTTTGAGTAACATTTAGTAAGATGTCTTTTATGAATGAGAATGACCTTGTATTTGGAGCATGGATGTTCAGAATTAAGAGTTCATCTTGGTAAATTTTACTTTGGATGAGTATGAAGTATCCCTCCTTATCTGTTTTATCACTTTAGGTTGAAAGTTGATTTTATTTGATATTAGAATTGCTACTCCAGTTTGTTTCCTGGGTCCATTTGCTTGTAAAATTGTTTTCCAGACTTTTACTCTGAAGTAGTATCTGTCTTTGTCACTGAGGTGGGTTTTCTGTATGCAGCAAAATGTTGAGTCCTATTAACCTAACCAGTCTATTAGTCTATGTCTTTTTATTGGGGAATTGAGTCCATTGATATTAATAGATATTAAGGAATAGTAATTGTTGCTTCCTGTTATTTTTGTTGTTAGAGTTGGAATTCTGTTCATGTGGGTATCTTCTTTTAGTTTTTTTGAATGATTACTTTTTTGCTTTTTCTAGGGTATAGTTTCCTTCCTTGTGTTGGAGTTTCCCATTTATTATGCTTTGAAGGGCTGGGTTTGTGCAAAGATATTGTGTAAATTTGATTTTGTCATAGAATACCTTGGTTTCTCCATCTATGGTAATTGAGGGTTTTGCTGGGTATAGTAGCCTGGGCTGGCAATTATGTTCTCTTAAGGTCTGTATGACACCAGCTCAGGATCTTCTAGCTTTCATAGTCTCTGGCGAGAAATCTGGTGTAATTCTGATAGGTCTGCATTTATATGTTACTTGGTCTTTTCCCTTATGGCTTTTAATATTCTTTCTTCATTTTGTGCATTTGGTGTTTTGATTATTATAAGAAGGGAGGAATTTCTTTTCTGCCCAAACTATTTGGAGTTCTGTAGGCTTCTTGTATGTTCCTGGGCATCTCTTTCCTTAGGTTAGGAAAGTTTTCTTCTATAATTTTGTTGAAGATATTAACTGGTCCATTAAGTTGAGAATCTTCGATCTCTTCTATACTTATTATCCTTAGGTTTGGTCTTCTTACTGTGTCCTGGATTTCCAGGATGTTTTGGGTCAGGATCTTTTTGCATTTTGTGTTTTCTTTGACTTTTTTGTCGATGTTTTCTATGGTATCTCCTGCACCTGAGATCCTCTCTTCTATTTCTTGTATTTGGTTGGTGATGCTTGCATCTCCTGACATCTTTCCTAGGTTTTCTACCTCCAGAGTTGTGTCCCTTTGTGATTTCTTTATTGTTTCTACTTTCATTTTTAGATCCTGGATGGTTTTGTTCAATTCCTTCATGTATTTAGTTGTTTTTTTCCTGTAATTCTTTAAAGATTTTTTTTTTGCATTTCCTCTGTAAGGGCCTCCATCTGTTTACCTGTGTTCTCCTGTAATTCTTTAAAGGATTGTTGTGTTTTTCATTAAGGGTTTCTACCTGTTTATCTGTGTTCTCTTGTACTTCTTTAAAGGAGTTATTTATGTCCTTTTTAAAATCCTTTATCAGCCTCATGAGATATGATTTTAAATCTGAATCTTGCTTTTCTGGTGTGTTGGGGTATCCTGAATTTGCTGTGGTGGGAGTACTAGGTTCTGATGATGCCTAGTAGTCTTGGTTTCTGTTGGTCAGATTCTTGCGTTTGCCTTTTGCTGTCTCTGTCTGGAGGTTGTTCTGCCTGAGGGTCTGTAAGCCTTGTTGGCACTCCTGGGAGACTAGATCTCCTGGAAAGACCTATGTACAGAGGGCTATGGAACAGACCTACCTCCTGGGTACAGAGGGATGTAGGAAGAACCCTGTCCCAGCTGCTCTGTTGCTTTGCTGCCTGTGCCTCCTGGCTGGCCCTGCCTTAGACAGTCACCAGAGAGAAAATGGTGGGTTCACCTGAGTCCTGGGGACAGAGCATTCTCTGGAGAGAAGCTCTCTGCTGGCAGGTGTAGTACACAAAGGGCTGTGGAACAACTCCTATGTGTAGATATAGGCAGGAAAGACCCTGTCCTAGCTGCTCTGCAGCTTCTGCTTCCTGTGTCTCCTGGCTGGCCCCACCTTAGACTCCTTTAGGAATTCTATTAGTGAGAATATTATACAGCTACATAACAAATATAAGTATACATAGATGTTAATTCTTAAATGCTTTACCAAATAATATGTTTTTAATTTCAAGAATGTAGGAGAAAAAATAAAAACTATTTCAAGGAAAATGGGAAAAATGATAAAATACAATAAATTTTATTTAATTTTCAAATTTTAAATTAATCATTAAAAACTGAATAAGCATGAAATTAAAAGTAAATTTAATTACAAATTCTTTTAAAAGAAAGAAAAATATAAGACACAAATATTGGGTATGCCCCATTAATCTAATTAAGGTCATAGGGATATTAAAAATAATATATATAAGAAGGAAATGATGTAATTATATTTTAATTAAAAATTAAAATATTAAAATTAAAAAAGAAATGTGAGAAAATAAATATGTAAAATTTATTTCTGTGGTACCTAACATATATACCCAAATTAAGGTTTCAATCTTATAATTATTAAGAAAGAACACTTAGTACACTGTGATTATAAATTATCAAACACTACACAGAATATAAGTTAACATATTTTAAAATCAGGATAAAATGAATGATACCCTTGGGCTAGATACAAATTATAAAATGATCTCAACGAAACCAATGAACCCCAAAGAGAGTAGCAAAATTAGAAACAAACATGAAAATATTTCATATACAAAGAGCACAGAACTTGGATTTGGTTTCAGAGGTAGATAATTGTACCTGTTTAAGGATGGTTAGTTACTTTTGCCATTGATTCCCCAGCCTCTGTCTGTCTCACCACATTATTAACAGCTCTAGGCCTGGTCCTACCAGGATTTCCAGAGCAGAACTCTGGTTACACTAACTAATCAACAACGAAAATCAAATTTTTGTTAATGTGATTAGATTGGGCTGCCTGTCCACAAGCATAGCAATAATCTGTATGGAGGTTGTTGAGATGGCTCAATGGGTAAGAGCACTGACTGATCTCCCAAAGATTCTGTGTTCAAATCCCAGCAATCACATGGTGGCTCACAACCATCCCTAATGAGATCTGATGCCCTCTCCTGGTGTGTCCTGGTGGTAATAAATAAACCTTAAACAAACAAACAAACAAACAAACCCAAACAAACAAAAAATCTGTACAGAGAGTACTTACAGCTTAGTTTAAAACACTGAGTCTCAAGGAGACACTTTCAATAGATTTCTCAAAGATTTCTATCTCTGTCTTAGGAGAAGTTAGTTCAAAATCAACCCTCACTTGACATCTGTAGGTAGTTAATAGTTGTTGAAGAAAATGGAAAATAATTATTTTGTGGGATAGTCATGAGTAAATTGATCATGTTCCTGTATAGAACCTGACTTAAATCATGGGTTCACTTAATAAGTAACAAGAAGACACAAAAGTAGGAGGAAACTAGTTTGAAAAGGATTGTAATTGGCAGGCGTGAAAGGGTCTGAGAGAAAGTATGGGGGTCAATATGATCAAACTACACTGCATAGATGAATGAGAATGTCACAATGAAATCCATTATTGCATATAATTAATATCTGTTTTACAAGATATCAAGCAATTCTCCATTTTAGTATGAACAATGCACTATAGAGATGTGGTGCCAGGGACTTTGATGAAAGCTGAATGGGAGCCCAAAAAGAGGCCAAAGCATTGGTATTGCATGCTCACTGAATGAAACCAACCTCAAACCCAAAACACACTCATTCATCCTCTTCCCATGCTGATAAATACTCAAGAGAAACACATTGACTTCAGAGCCTATTGTGAATAACAAAAATAAATAGTACAATTGTCCTGGAGCCTGAGAGAAGCTGCACCTTGGAGAAAGAGAGTACAGCTCTAAACATCAGAGTGAAAGGAAAAATCAAGCTGCTAATGGAGATGTGAGTCATTAATGATTTGTAAGTAAAACTCAGATAACCAACTACCACTAAAGGTGACTTTTTACAGGAGTGAAGACAGCTTAATTTAGTAACATTAAAGGTCACTATATGTGATGACAAAAAGGGAAAATTTAAATCATACTAGTAAATCTAAAGTATAAAAGTTGTGTGTTTACTAAACCTTTTCACTAGAAAACTGAGTACTAATGACATGAAAATGAAGAACTTTAAGAGACAATGTCAACTTCACAAGTGAAGTTTCTCTATTACTCAAAACCTAATTATAAAGCCATGGACTGTCACCTCCAAGCTATTAGACTAAAGGATCTAAAGCAAGACTGAAGTCCAAAACAATAAGAGTAGACCATGAGGAACATGTTTAGGAAAGCCAACATATCTCTCTGTTGCTGCAGATTCTTCGACCACTTTCTTTTGTATTTATAGTTCATGGTTTATAGCACCATATTTTCCATGATTATATATTCCTACCATATGTTTGAATGTATTTTTCTACACTAACAACTTTGAGATCCAATATTTGCTTAGGCTGACAGAATTTTACTATGCATAAGGCAAGTGGAGTCTTGAGAAATACTTGGGTGATACAAATAATTGATTCCACCATGATAACATATTCAAGGTTGAAAGCCCATCAGGAAAGACATATAAAAACTGTATTAAGATCAACGTAGAGTCTAAATCAGAGCTTCTAAGCCTAGTCTAATATATATTTGACTATCACGTCTCTGAGCTAAGAAATGGACATTTGTTATTTTAACTCATTAAGTGATATGAGTTTTGCTATGTATCACTTTCACAAAAATAACTGGAGTAGATAGTATGTCTCTTCAAATTTTAATATTGAGGTAGTAATTTTTATAATAACACTTGAATCATTTATATAACTTAGGATATAGAAGAAAATGTGAATTTTGAAGAAAGGGGTGAGGAGCATACAGGTATACACACAGATACTCATATTCAATCTGTTTTTTAAAATCAATGACAGAAAAACAGTGTTCTTGAATGCTAACATTGACACTTGAAATTTTTCATATACACTAAGAAGATAATAGGTACCAAACCTGTGAAGATTTTAAGATGAACGAGTGATTAATATTTGTAAAGGGCTTGGAATATTGCAAGGCAAGAAAGAAGCAACATAAAACAACTGCTGAAAACCAAAATAAAATGTAGTAATAATAATAATAATAATAATAATAATAATAATAATAATAATAACTCGATCTACTAAAATAACTAAGGAATTTGACAGATAATATAATTTCAATTCAAAACTCATTTTTTTTTACTACTGGACATTAAACCCAGAACATTGTGTATGCAAAATGAGTTGCTAAGACTGCTAATATATCCAGGAAACTAACTGATTCTACTTTCATGGTCATGAATAGCCCATTCTAATTGGTACATCCATTACCTAACTATTACATCTAAGTTTCAGAAAGCATTGTGAAAGGGGAGCTAGAAAAATTATAAGACCCAGAAGACCAGGAAACTAGCCTTAACATAGTATCTTCCAGGCATGCCAGAGATGCTACTTTCATGAAATCTCAACAATATGGTTGCATAAGCAAAACCTAAATGATGACCTAAATGATGAACATGCCAATGTAGATGGAAGAAATTTCACAAGGCACTACCACTAGATGAGGATCTTCTTTGAGACCAACCCCAAATGCTCAGCCCTAAACATATGTACATATAAACAAAACTGAATGGACACAGTAGGATGTGTGTGTGCGTGTGAGCAATAAATAAAGAAGATGTCATCAATTAGGAGGGACTTGGAAGCACAGGAAGAGTTCGAGGGTTTGGTACGGGGAATAATGTACATGTAGTACTTATCTGCAAAATTCTCAAGAAAACAAAACTTAAAAATTTTAAATCAAAAAACTGAAATCCACCTTACAGACTGATGGTGAAGTCCAGAGTAAGATATATTATAAATATAACAATATAAAGTATAAAATAATTTGTCAACATGCTATAAAATAAGAATATTCCAAATTCATGTTATCGTATATAAAATATTAGTTCAATATAATGAATTATATTAAATTTAATAAAATTAAATACCTTTTTAGTTTAGCTATACATATTTGAATTTTGAATTGTCTAACACATAATATATTGTGTTAATTATTTATGGTACACGGTGTGATATTTCAATATAGGATACATTATGAAACTACCAGATTGGAATAATTGATATAGTGACCACTTCCAGAAATCATCTATTTTTGATGTTAGGAAAATATGAAATCTTTTCTAGTCTCTACTCTTCAATTTTTAATAAAGTTTGTCCATCATCTTTTCTCATTGTGCAACAGAATATCAGAAGTGACACTATACAGCTGCTTCTGTGTCTCTTACATTTTATTTGTGTCTTATATTTTCTGTTGACATACATATAAAATTAGGTAGAGTGAGGAACAAAAATTAAATCGAAAATAAAAAGAAAAGAATACACTACGTATGGCTATAGTATGAGACTTAGCAATCAATCAGACATTCAGGTTACTGATGAAAGATAGCACATTTGGGTACAATTTTTCATCCTTGTGAAAAAAGAAAGTACCAGTTCCCTTTCTGATACCCTAAAGAAAAATTATATTGGAAATATCAGAGTCCAAACCAGAAATGTTTAAGAAGACGCAGAAAGAGACTTAATGATTTGGTGGAGTAATGAAAAATACAGCACGGAGGAAGGGTTGTACAAATTCACATATAGAAAACTAAAACTTTTGGTTCATCAGCTAAAACTGACTTTAAAGAGCAAAAATGCATAAGAATTAGCACAACTAAAGGCAAAGCTCAGTGTATATAGCACATGTAGAGCAAATCTGAGGGCTATGCCAATCCACACTGCCCATATAAAGGCAAAGTGGATAGGGCAGCCCTGCTGTAGAATCAGTTCTCAGGAGGTATAGTCTGGAGGTGTCCAAAGCAAGCTGGCTATCTACGTTAACTGAAACAATGCGCTATGGCTTCATCAGGAGGCCCTTCCTCAGGAAATAACATGCAGAGCAACCAATAAAATATTCAGTGCCAGTTTCTGGTTTACACATGTACCAGCAGCACACATGTGCACACATAATGGCATATGTGTGCCCACATATGTGTGAACATATATATATATATATATATGCATACCACATACACACACATACACACACATATCCATATCTAACTGACAATGAAGGAAAACAATGAATAAGTTGTGGCATATTCAGATTATGATGATGAAGAAGTAGAGTGCCATTGTTCAACCAGTGTGATTCAGAACTATGGATTGTTGCCTGCTAAAATGAATAATGTGGTCACTTTTATGTAGAATCCAGTGACAAAAAAGAAATGATATATTGATTAGGTATTGGATACACACAATTTGTAAGCTTAGGAAATTAATTTCACAAATAAAGTCCATTGTTCACTATAGGGTTGGGTGTGGGTTGTATACCAAGGGAAGATACCTGGGAACAGCCAAGTACTAGACCTGGCTCATTCCCTAAACCAATGCAAGGAACCAGAATTTATTTTGTTGTCCATCATTAAGCAGCACACAGGCTTTCTACATGCTCTCTATTTGTTTTACATATTCTGTACATCCATATGTGCTTAAAAATAGTTGATAATAATTCATAATGATTATTGAAGAAAGTGTTCTGCTCTGAGAAATATTATACCAGAAATTAATGTATTTAGATATCAATAACATCATAGACACAGTATTAAATGCAAATAAAATCTAGGGAATGATTTCAAGATAAAAGATTAAAAACATTTGATTAAAAAGTCTTCACAGATTAAGAGAGAAACACTGAGAGCCAAGTTGGCAAAAGTCATGAATTAATCATTCACAGAAGAAAATGCAAATGATTTTTAGACAAATGGGAAAAAGTCAACCTTATTAATTAAAAACTAAAATGAAAATGAATGATCATTTTCTGTCAAGTTATGAAGGAATGTAGAGTCATGGATGTTTCCAGGAAAAAAAAAAAAACTTTGCTAGTGCAATACTTTAAAAGTGCACAATTCATATACCTAAGGCTTAGGGATCAAAGCAGAAGATAAAGATTGTAAGAATGATATGAACAGGAAATTTAGAGTGAATTGTGTCTCCCAAAAATGACAGAAGCTACCCCATGAAGTCTCACCAACATGTCTGCCTCAACATGACCCAAACACCAATAGATATGCTAACACAAACATGGGAAAGCTCCTAAGGTCTACACAAACAACTGCAAGCCACCAAAGAATGCTGAGAACTAGAGAAACTGAACTTTACAAAGAAAGGCCTACTAAATGCTTATCCAGTTCCAAATGGTCAGCTCTGAAAACAGATGTACAAGTAACATTATACATGATGATCAGGTTGTATTTATGTATTAATGAATATATATTTATATAGTTGTATATTTACTTACGAATATATATGTAAATACATGTATATAAACACACACGTTTATATGTGTGTATATATGTTTATA
>JADRCC010560490.1:0-10570 GCA_019843855.1 Hylomyscus alleni
AGCCCTGGTGTGAGATGAGAATCCAGACACTATCTTATGTGCCCTTTAGCTGCACCACACTCACGGGAGGAACAACACCGTCCTCGTGACAGCGCTCCAAATACTACAAGGTTTGTAAGGAAACTGGTGAGAGGGGGCGGCGTGGGCAACTTAGCGGCTCTTTCCTTCCACTCCCTTGGGAGGACATTGTCAGCCCCGGCGATGCTTTTGCCTCACATGGGATTTGGGTCCTCCCAGGGGTGTAAAGAAGATACAGCCACCCCATTCTTCAGATGTAAGCCCATGGTAGGACCAGCCTCCTACCATGAATCCAGGCTACCCTTCTCCCTCCTGCTCGTCTGAACTGGCTTGTAGTGAGGGCCTCCACAGGTTCTGTGCTTTCCCGCCCTCTCTCCTCACATGACACTTTTCTATGTCCGAATTTTGTGTAGCTCTGGCTGGCTTCAAATTCACTTCGGTGTCAGGAATGGTCTTAAAGGCCAGGCTTAACTGATCGAATGTCACAAATGTCCACAGATGACCTCACTAGGCACCCAGGATTCCCCAATGTTCTTCCCAAATGAAAAACAAACAAACAACACAAGCAAGTGAGCAAACAAACAAAACCCCAAAGAGGCAGGTGCTTATTTATTTTTGTTTTTTGAGATAGTTTTATGTAGCCCAGGTTGGCCTCAAATTTGAACTTGCTATTACTGAGATCCTCCGATTCTAACCAGGACTGGGGACCGGGCATGACGGAGGGGGTGGGGTGTGTCTCTCTTGAAGACGTTCCTGCCCCCTCTTTTTTTTTTTTTTTAAAGATTTATTTATTATATGTAAGCACACTGTAGCTGTCTTCAGACACACCAGAAGAGGGCATCAGATCTCATTACAGATGGTTGTGAGCCACCATGTGGTTGCTGGGATTTGAACTCAGGACCTTCAGAAGAGCAGTCAGTGCTCTTAACCACTGAGCCACAACCTCAACCAGGGACTGAATGCCTTTTACTTTTACTACAAGAAGCCCGGCAAGTACAAACTGTATGCTTTTTAGGTCACGTGTTGCCTGTTTCAGGTCATGTGGTTCTGCTCCAGACCAACTTCATCTGTGTGCCCTGAAATTTAACTTTGACACCATCTTCACATCATGAATTATTATTCTCATCCTGATATCTTTTTTGACTACTGAAAAGTGTAAGCTCCATTTCCAGTTTGTCTACCTTATGAAATCAGGTGGGAAATGGTTGATCACCAATACCTGGGCTATAATCCATTCTTCAGACTGTAACACACACACACACACACACACACACACACACACACACGTGCTCAGAGGGCTATTGTAGCTTTAAAATGAGTTTTGTTGTCCCCTCCCCCCTCAGGGAAGCACCTGTTTGTTTGGTGGTACCCTTAAAATCACCCTTAAAATCATCTCCTCTGCCTGTCTCTGGGTTTGTTTGTTTTTTTTCAGCAATTTAAAATGTTCTTACACTTCCATCAGTTTAAAACGAGAATACCCAACCCAAACCCTCAACTGAATGAAATGCTTTCTCCCTGTCTCATTCTCTTTCCTTTAAGTTTCTTGAGACAGGATCTTCCTATGTAGACCAGCCTGGCTTTGAACTCAGGAATTTATCACCTCTGCCTCCTGATATCTCCTTTTATTTTTTTCCTTTCCATTTCACTCTGTTTGTGTCTTGTGTAGCATGGGCAGTTCTGTACTATGTAGCCAAGGTTAGCCTTAAGTTCCTGATCCTCCTCCTCTGCCTCCCAAGTTCTGGGATTACAGGCCAGTCCAGTTACACAATCATCTCCTCAACCAATTCTCACACAAGTCTTTGGAGCCAAGTTATTTACCCTGCACACTCTTTGTGATGGGATGCCCATCCCCTCAATGGCAGCCTTCTGCCACTGAGAGCCCAGTGACTTGGAGCATCAGTGTCAGGGAAGGTCAGGGAAGGCCACCTGGGGAGAGTGTTCCCACCCTGGCTACATCCTTTCCCATCTCTCTCAGTTCCATCCAAATCCTCTCCAGCTGCTAATATATGGACGGACAGGAGGCTGTGGCCCGGACTTGCTGGGATTTCCCAAGCCCTGAGCCTTTGCAGCTGCCAAGTGACAAATTCTGCAAGGACCAGGCAAAAGGAAAGAATATGGCAGAAGAGGGGCTTTTATAGATGTGAAGCGAGTTAAGAGTTTTTCCAGGAAATCTTGCTCAAAAGCAGGCTCGTTGCTCCACCCCCCTTATCTTCCAGGATTCTTCTGCCCTCTGCTGGTCACATTATGTCTGAACTAGACTCACTGGGGACATCTCTTCTCAGGAAAGGGAATACCTGACCACTTAAGGCCAGCTTGTGGAAACAAGCAGAGCCAGGAGTGGGAAAATGGTGTGTGTGTGTGTGTGTGTGTGTGTGTGTGTGTGTGTGTACATCTGATACACTTTGAGGCTAGGGACAATATTGTATGTTTTTGCCTACTTGACTGAATCTTATTTTTTGACAGGGTCTCTTACTGAACCTAGGGCTCCCCTGTTTGGCAAGACCACCTGGGCAATGACCCCCAGCATCCCCTATCTCTTTCTCCTCAGCACTAGGGTTATAGGTGCTGACTTATAACCCTAACTTTTCCTAACTTTTTATATAGATTCTGGGGATCTGAACTTGGGTCCTTAGGTTTGTGCGTAATCACTTTATTGTCTGAGCCTCAATTCCAAGTAAAATCATTTTAAAAGATTTATTTATTTGTTTGACTGTTTTACCTGCAAGCACACCTGTGCACCACATGCACACTTGGTTCCTGTGGAGGTCAGAAGACAGCGTCAGATCCTCTAAACTCGTTACAGGTAGTTGTAAAACAACGCATAGGGTATTAGGGCCCAATCCTGGGTCCTCTGGGCAGGGCAGCAAGTTCTCTTAACCTATGAGCCATCTCTGGAGCAGCTTAAGTAAAATTTTTTCTTTTTAAGAAAAAAAAAAAAAACTATTGCCTTCTCTCCCTGGCCAGGCACTGTCTCATCAGTGCTTCCGACAGAAAGAAAGTGGCATTTTATCTGCTCTCAGGAAACACAGTCCAGCTGTGGAGGTGGACCTAGGAGCTCGAAAGGATGACCCAAGGCTACGGGCATGGCAAGGCAGGAGATAGCTTTCTTCAGAGGTGTCATGTTGTAGCTGGAAGTCTGAATTACTTCCAGAAGCCCTGAGGTAACGTGACTTTTCCAGCAAGGTATCCATCCTCCAATCAGTGTGAGGCCCTGGACCCTTCCCTGTTCCTGTGATGTCTCAGCCAAGCTTATATCTTCTACTCCAGGAAGTCCCCCCCAATATGTAGCCCAGGCTAGCCTCTCACTTGTGATCCTTCTACCTCAGCATCCCAAGTACTGGAATTATAGGAGCGTGTCACCACATCCAGCTGAAATGGACTTTTTTTTTAACCATTAATTTGCCAGCAAGGATATTACTAGAAGGCATGGAGGAGTGGTGGCCCATTTGCTTGAGTTAGCAGAGCTGGCTTTGGTATCCCTTAAGGATACCGAGTGCTACCTTCTGACTCCACACCCACTCTTCCTTTATCCCCCACAGCTACTGAGGCTCAGCCCTCAAGTCCCAGCTGACCAGAGGTCTCTACTGCTGTGTTCCACACTCCATGGTCTGAACCCAGCACTATGGGCTCATGCTGAGTGGAGATGGGTTGGGTTAGACATCCCCAGTCCTGAGTTCCAGGACCTGAACACTGGACAGGGGGTGTTTTGCAAGAGCCCAGGAGGCAGCTTGCATACAGCAGGCTAGGCATCTCCATACAGAGGGCAAGGTGCCATGGGTTAAGATATCCATAATACTGGCCCCTCCCATGAGCAAATTTCCCACTCCACCCCCCCCCCCCGCCCCTTTTTTTTTTTTTTTTTTTTTTTTTTTTTTTTTTTGCATCTACCCTGTCCCACCACATCTCTGTCTAGGTGATGAAGATTGCCACTAGATAGCTTGTGGGGAAGGAGAAACCTGTGCCCAACAGTCCTGATTATTCCCTTCTGTTTGCGTAGGAACAAGCGGGATTTGAAGCGATATTTCTTTAAGCACTTTAACCTGTGTGTCTCTTTCCTAGAAGATAAGCAACGTGAGGACCAGAAGGAGGAAAGACACCCTGTCTTTTCCGACTCAAAACCCACTCTACCTTGGAAAATCATTGGCTCCCTCGCGTCTCCTATTTCTGCTGCGGGTCCGTGGAAGCAAGGAGATCCGTGTGGCAGGCTAACTCTAAGGCCGCCCCCTGGTGTCCGTTTCCTGCATAATCCACCAAGTTGAAGGTAAAGCAATCCAGCGAAGGCCCACATCGTGCTACCTTTATGGTAAATGTAATTGAGTTCTTAGCTAATTGACTTGGATGGATCTAATCAGGTGGTGCCTTTAAGAAGCCTATAGGGCCTTCCTGAGGTCAGAGATGTTCTTGGGGACTTGGAGCGGGGGTGGGGGAAGGTTAATGGCCAGAACCCTGGAGTAAGGAAGAGAGTCTGCCTGCTACCCAGGTGAATTCAGAAGAAAATGCTACTTTGGCTGAGCAGAGACCACAGCAGGCCAGATGCTTGGCCCGAAGCCTCCTGAGAGCCTAGGCAGGCAACTCATAGAAGCCTGTCTGCCAGGATGCCCAGCTGGGTCTCTGTCACCACCAACCCAGAACCAACCTCAGAGTCACCACATCCGTGAGCCTGCTTACCAAGGGGCCAAGACCTCTCTCTGTCTCTGTAACACTTGCCATGGCTCAGGGAACCCCATTCGCCAGGCTGACAGGTGTGGGCAGGGACTGTGCTATGGACAGGTACCATCTGATTAAAAGTGACAAAAAGCCAGATGTGGTGATCCAATATTCTGGAGGCTGAGGCAGGAGGATTACATGGAGCTCAAAGTCAGACTGGGGGAAAAAATAGGAAAACCAAAGCAAATCAATTAAAGAAACATAGAAATTACTACCCAGAGAGGGACATTGTCCAGAAGGGAAGTGTTTCTAACCTAGGCAGGTCCTGAGCTAGATCAACAGTGATAGCCAATCAAGTAGCAGATCTCACCAACAAGGGAGTATAGACCAAGGTGGGCCAGCTGCAGATCAGATCTGTTGGTTCCTCTTGCTCCTGTAGAGTTTTTTTTAACTTGCCTGGACTCTGGGAGGCATGATGCGGGTGCACAGAATTTGGTCCTGAGACAGCTGTTTGGCCCCTGGCCTGGTATCTGTTATGTCAGCTTTGTCTCTGATGCAGCACCACCTTTGGGCTACAGGCTCTACCCACATAAGGCTTTCCTCTTCCTCCATGGCAGGCTACAGTGACCCATCTCAGCCTCTCTTACTGGATGCTTGGAGGCTCCAATGACACGTGAAGAGAAGCCTGGGAAGTAAAGGCACCGCCCAGGTGGAGCTAGCTTCATCTTTCCTGTAGCCAACCCCTACTTCTTCCAAGTGGACAAGTTGTGGGATTAGTTCTCTCCTTCCACCATGTGGAAGTGACTTCATTGTAGAACCATGTCAATGCTCTTCCACCTTATTTTTGAGACAGGGTCTCTCACTGAACCTGGAACTTGCCATTTTAGATAGACAGACTGGCTGCCAGTCTCTGCCCTCTGTTTCTGGGCTTCTAGATGTGCACCATGGCATCTGGCTTTTATGTGGGTGCTGAGGATATCAGCTCAGACTGAGTTACGCCCCAAACACTGAAGTAGGATTTAATATGAACTGAATGAATACCATTCCATCTGTCTGAGCCGACCACTGCCCAGACACAGCGGATGGGAAGAGCTGAGGTGAAGGGAGCTGGATCCCAGAGTCACTTGTGTGATGAACTCCCCCTCAGACCAGCAGCACACACACTGAACGAGCTTGTGACTGGAGCAAACAGCTGTGAGCTTAGCTGCAGGAACTAGGGCTTGTTTGCTAAGGCCACCAGTGGTACACTATCTACTGGAAACGAGCCAGCCTTTCAAAGTTGCCAGTTGAACAGGGGATGTGAGTTTAGACTCCAGTGGGGGAGGTGGGAGGGGGATGACTTACCAGAGGGTAAGCGTGAGTAAAGGCTGAAAACAGAAAACAGTAGTGGTGATTCTGGGAGGGAGGAAGGACAGGGAGGCAGGGGGAGGAGTCACTGGAAAAATTGACACAGTGACTAGTGGCTTTTGGAAAGAGGCAAATACCACACTCGCTGCCTTGATCAGTTCCAGGTATGGTGTACAACAGGCCACAGATGTTCATTGAAGACAGAGAAATTAGGGTCTGGGGGCTTCAAGAAGACTGAAAATTTTAGGACAAAGGAAGTACAGATATGAAGAAAGTACTCTAGAAATTGAAGAAGGACTCATGGCATCTTTTTTTCTTTTTTAAAAGATTTATTATAGATATAGATATATACATGTCATTGTCTTCAGGCACACCAGAAGAGGGCATCAGATCCCATTACAGATGGTTGTGAGCTGTCTTCAGGCACACTAGAAGAGGGTATCAGATTCCATTACAGATGGTTTTGAGCCACCATGTGGTTGCTGGGAATTGAACTCAGGACCTCTAGAAGAGCAATCAGTGCTCTTAACCACTGAGCTATCTCCCCAGCCCCAACCCATGGCATCGTTGTTGGAGCAGTTTCTGTAGGGGAGGTGGGGTTGAGGAGGTCCAAGTTGAGTGGCATTGGGCAGAAAGCCATACACCAGGGTTGTCATGCTTAGAAGCACATTTCCCAGATAATGAGCTTCTCTGAAGTTATTTTAAAACCAAAATTATGATAATCAAGCCTCAAAAGAATCAAATCATTCTGTAGATAAACTAACTGTAGCCAGACCAATAGAACCGTCTCTTAAATAATATCATAGTGTTTACAGCTCAACAAATGGAACTTAAATAGCCAATATCCAGTTGAAAATTGTTAGGCATGCAGAAACCAGAAAACATAAGCTGTAACTGGACCAAACAAACAAACAAAAAAATCAATTATTAAAAAGAGACTGAAAAACGACAGAGGTAATGAAATTAGCAGACGGGAACAAAACCTCACATTTTAGAAGTAAGTCAGCAGACTAGCTTCTGCAGAGATGGCTCGGAAGTTAAGAGCACTCATTGCTCTGGGAGAAGACCAGGGCTGGGTTCCTTGCACCCACTCACAACCATCTGTAATGACAGTTCCAGAGGCTCCAACTCCCTCTTCTGGCCTTCATGGGCATTGCATACTTACAGTGAACCAATAAATATGCAGGCAAAACATCATACATATAAAATAAAATTCCAACCATACAGAGAACTATAATTACAGCATGATTTAACCTCCAGATGGTGTACATCCTTTAGCAGGGTTACATTACATTACATGTAAGTGCTTAAACACGCATACTAAAGGGCAAAAATAGAAATATGTATAGATAGTTAAGCCAAACTCAACCATGTGCTTCCTACAACAAAGTCTTGAATAGAGAAGCATAGATATAATGGGCTGGCAAGATAGCTCAGAGAGTAAGAGCACTGACTGCTCTTCAGAAGGTCCTGAGTTCAAATCCCAGCAACCACATGGTGGCTCACAACCATCCGTAATGAGATCTGATACCCTTTTCAGGAACGTGAGAAGATAGCTACAGTGTATTTATGTATAATAATAAATAAATCTTCGGGCCAGAAGTGAGGTTGACTGGAGCGAGTGGGGCCAACTGGAGGAAGCAGAGGTCCTAAAAAATAAATCCAATTCCCAACAACCATATGAAGGCTCACAACCATCTGTATAGCTACAGTGTACTCACATACATAAAATTGTAGAGAGCTGCGATGTGCCGCGCCCTGAGATGGCGCTGGCTTCTGCCTTCCGCTAGCCCAAAAGCGAGTGCTCTCTGAGATAATCAAGTCCTAAATTGGCTACGCTTGCTGCCTCTGGCTGCTTCCGAATTGTGTGACCTATCTGCTGTTCCCACGTGGCCTGCAGGGGTTGGCGGGCACAAGGGTATTTATGTCTGTGGGCATCCCCCAGGAGGAGGGTAGAAGGAGCTAGCTAGAAGTAGGAGGATAAGCTTGTAACATCAAGGAGCTAGCTAGAAGAAGTAGAAGAAGCATGTAACAAGGTCCTGAATAAAACTGTTTAAAGGGGGCTGGTGAGATGGCTCAGCAGGTAAGAGCACTGATTGCTCTTCTGAAGGTTGTGAGTTCAAATCCCAGCAACCACATGGTGGCTCATAACCACCCATAATGAAATCTGATGCCCTCTTCTGGTATATCTGAAGACAGCTACAGTGTACTCATTTATAATAATAATAAATACATCTTTAAAAAAAAACTGCTTAAGGAAGAGCTCGTGGTCGAGTCCTTCTTGCTGGTCGAGAAAGGTCGCGGCATAAAATAAATAAATAAATAAATCTTTAGAAAAGCATAGATATATTAGTAGTTAAAAAATTAAAAAGAGATCTATCTTAGTCAGGGTTTCTATTCCTCCACAAAACATCATGACCAAGAAGCAAGTTGGGGAGGAAATGGTTTATTTAGCTTACATTTCCACATTGATGTTCATCATCAAAGGAAGTCAGGACAGGAACTCAAGCAGGTCAGGAAGCAGGAGCTGACACAGCGGCCATGGAGAGATGTTCCTTGCTGGCTTGCTTCTCCTGGCTTGCTCAGCCTGCTCTCTTATAGAGCCCAAGACTCCCAGCCCAGGGATGGCACCACCCACAAGGGGCCCTCCCCCCTTGATCACTAATTGAGAAAATGCTCCACAGCTGGATCTCATGGAGGCACTTCCTCACCTGAAGCTCCTTTTTCTGTGATATCTCCAGCTTGTGTTAAGTTGACACACAAAACCAGCCAGTACAGGAACCGACTCAAACTCCAGGACGAGGGATATTATAATCACAAGAAGGGTATTCCCTCAGCATGGTTTAACATTAAGCTGGTGTACATCCTATAGCAGGGCTTCAAAATACATGAAGGAAAATGTACTGAGGAAACTAGAGAAACAGAAAAACATCCCTTATACCCGGAGATTCAAGCCTTATCTGCTCGGACTAATTAACAAAACTTGGCCTCCACATGTATATGTGTGCACACGTAGCCATGTAAACACATGTGTGCCTGTACATACACAATACATGTGTGCACACCCAAAGAAAAATGGATATTGAATACAGAGCACCACCAGTAGCCCATTTGACTGAACTGACAACAGCAGTGCACACATTATATTCCAGTGCACATGGAATACTTCTCAAAGTAGACTAAATGTAGTGTAGAAAATCAAGCATCAATATGTTTAAAATTTTTTAATCATTTAGAGCATGGTGTCTGATCACAGCTAAATCAAATTATAAATCAACCACAGAAAAAGTATCGGGAAAACGCTACACAATGGAAATTAGCCAACACACACACACACACACACACACACACACACGCACGCACACACACATGCACGCACGCACACATGCACGCACACACACATGCATACACACATGCACACACACATGCACACACACGTGCACACACATACACGCACACACACGCACACACGCGCACACACACGCACACACACACACACATGCACGCACACACGCACACACACACGCACACAAGTGCGCACGATGAAAAAGTGAAAACAACCGATGTTAAAGTTTGACAGGCATAGAGGAGTAGGTGTAGAGAGCTTGCCTAGTGTGGTAGGTCCTAGGTTCGATCCCCAGTACAGCAAAATACATTAAAATACATACATCAATGAAGCTGCGTGCACACAGAGCACTGCTTAGAAAGGGGCTCATCATGTTGAATGACTTTCTAGGAAAAAACAAAACAAAACATCTGAAACCAGTGATTGTAGATTAACGTACTGTATGGAAGCATCACCTGTCAATAAAAAAGGCTGTGGCCAGGCTGGCGAGATGGCTCAGCGGGGAAGAGCACTGACTGCTCTTCCAAAGGTCCTGAGTTCGGATCCCAGCAACCACATCGTGGCTCATAGCCACCCGCAATGAGATCTGACGCCCTCTTCTGGTGCACCTGAAGACAGCTATAGTGAATTACGCTGGAGCGAGCAGGGCCGGCAGAGGTCCTGAGTTCATTTCCCAGCAGCCATACACATGATATCTCACGGTCATCTGTACAGCTACAGTGTACTCATAATACATATAAGATAAAAAAAAAAATCTTAAAAAAAAAAAAGGCTGTGGCCAATGAGCTGAGGGGGAAAATAGGAGGTGGGAGTTCTGGCTGAGGTGGAAGTCTAAGGTGGAAGTCAGGGAGAGGAATTCTGGGAAAGAGTCGGGCACCGAGACAATCAAACCTGAGAGGTAGCCGGGCAGTGGTGGTGCACGCCTTTAATCCCAGCACTTGAGAGGCAGAGGCAGGTGGATTTCTGAGTTCAAGGCCAACCTGGTCTACAGAGTGAGTTCCAGGACAGCCAGGGCTACACAGAGAAACCCTAGGTTGAAAAACCAAACCAAAACAAAACAAAACAAAAAAACAAAATACCAAAAACCTGAGAGGTAACCAGTTATGTGGCACTCATAGAATAAAGTAAATGGGCTAAATAAGTCATGAACTAGTTGGGGAACAAGCCAAAGCTATTCATTCATATATAAGAGGTCTAGGAGTCATTATTTTC
>JADRCC010560492.1:0-12922 GCA_019843855.1 Hylomyscus alleni
TTTTTTTCACTGTTTGACTATTTTCTGGGATTCAGCTCAAAGCCAGCACAGGTTAAGCTGCTTTACTGTTGAAAAGGATATTAACAGCTAGAGATGGTAGGGCCAAGATACCATGGAGGAAGGTTCTCCTTACCTTAAGTTTCTGGTAAGTGCTTGTTTCTTAGGGCAGAACTTCATATACAAAATGAATGGGTTTAAGGTCATTTATGGTTTAATGTCATTAGAAGTCAGACTTCAATCAAAAAATTGTTCATCTAGAACATGTAGGAAAGAGATGTGTATGTGTGTTTCATTGTGCATGTGTATGTGTGTGTTTTGTGTGTGTGTGTATGCATTTGCATGTCTATGTAGTTGTATCTGTATGTACAGTTTTTAAATTTTAAAAACATATCTTTTTCTTACTATTATCTCCAAAATTAGAAAATTCTTTCTGTCATAAAACAAAAAGAGATTTTTACTTTGAAGTATTCATATGCTTAAGAGATCTTAGCAGAATTTTATTTTTCATGGTGGGTCTATTTTAAGCAAAACTGAATAGATGGAGAGTTTTCCTAGAGTGTGCCTAAGTATTTATTATATCGATGTAAAAGATGATACTTTCCCCTTTTCTAATAGACATCAGATACGTATGCCAACCTAAGAAGGTAGGGCGGGGGAGACGGGGAGAAGAGATTCCTTTACATTTAGGAAGAACGTACTTTGACAGGCTTAAGTTCTTCAGTGATTCCCAGTCTCCTTCTGATATATCAGAGTCAGATGCTTTGGTTAGAGCTTCAATGGACTCTAGGAATCAGAGATCACAGTGTCACAAAGTTGTGAATCTGCTTATTAAGTTGGGAAGCTTCAATTTAGTCCACATGTAGGTCAATCCAACTTAACTCAGCCTACCTTACGGAGGGAGCATCAGTGAAAAAGAACACTGATCAGGACAGATGATGTCTAAGCTCACTTTTGCAGAAGCTCTGACTCACAGTGGCTTTTAGGACCATCAATCAATAGGACTTTGTGTCCTCCATAAAAGGATAAATGCTGGACTATTGATCCTGGACTATAAGTCCTTGTGGACTTTCCAGCACCAATAGGCTACACAAATGAAACAGTGTACAATGGAAAGACAATTACCTTGCCCAGTGTTGCCCTTCCCTTTCACATGCCACCTTGTGAGGAATCAGAGCAAGCAAAAAATCAACCTACCTATCCCTCCAGGCTTGCTCTGCTTCTGAGGAGATCTGAAGTCAGCCACACAGCCAAGAGAAGCTGAGCAAGTTTGTAACAAAACCTTTCTACGCTCCTACACACTACAGTCACAGGAAGGAAATTAACTGGTTTGGTTAGAAGCAGAGAACATTGATGAAAAAGTCGTGAGGGACCCTGTCTTTACCCTGAATCAGCCCTTCTGATAAAACAGGTAACATATATGTTACAAAGATGACTACTACCTAAATGAGAGGAGGTGGAATGAAACAAAGAAGCAGTTACTTGTTTCACTGATAAACAGTCCAGTTTGGTGTGTCTAGTGGTGTTTCTTAAATAAAACAGTTTTATAAATCTGTTTCAAGACTACTATCCTATGCGTTAATAGGATTCTGGAAAAGAGATCTGTTTGCTGTTTTAAATTATAGATTTAGAGAATAGATCAAGGAAGTGACTGCACCAATATCCGATTGGTTGAACCAGTGAGTTCTTTTATTGGAGTTACTAACAGGGAATATGGGTTAGGGGTTACTGACCCAGAGTCTGGGTAACTCTGAAAGCAAGTGACTCTATAATGTCCAACTCAGCACAGGCGAGTGGACCTCCACATCTCTGGAGCACTCTACCCAGCCTGCAGGCACTGCTCTCCTTCCTCATTTCTTTTAACCATCTTATATTTCACCTGCAGTTCCACAGTAGAGAAAAGATAAAAGTGCCAAGGAAAAAACAGGTAACCTCAAGCCCAGACCGGGGCCAAGAAAAAACCACTACCAATTCCTGAGCACAAACCCCCACAAATCTACAATCTTTCTCCCAAATTAGGCCACATAACCTGTCCAGTCTCTGGCCACTCTGAAGAGCTCTGGTTCCCAAGAAACTTCCTATGAGTTCTATCTTCCACTCAGTTCTCTGATGTTTCTTGTCTAAGCAAAGGCTGCCATCCTCTTGTGTTTTTCCTTCCCAATAAATCTCCTGTGGAAGGTTCGTTGTGCTATGTGACTTCGTGGTACTCCTTGGCTCCCAAATGCCAGGATGTTTCTCGTCTGCACTGTAGCTTGCCATTAGGGAAATCACTCCCTAGGAGAAGAGGTGTAACACTTCCTTTGGGCAAGCCTGCCTCCTCAGAGCTACTTAGAGTAGCTGGTGGTAAATTCTGGTTGACAAAAGCAAGACAGTAATAAACACTTACTATGCTTAATTACCAAAATGTCCTTGTTGCTCACCAAAGGCGTTTATCAGTTTTCTAACACTCAGTGTTTTGTTGAAAAGATGTTACCAGGATTAAGAACAACAACAAAATGTCTAACTACAAAATGTCAAGCACTGCCACCAAACTTTTTGTATGCCGTTTTCCTTGAAACTGCAATATTTTCTCTCTCCAGATGGAGAAACATTTGCTCTCAGGAAAGAAAGCAAGACTCCTGAGCCTCAGAAGATAAGCAAAACTTCATATGCTGGGAGACAAGACAATGGAAAATCCACATGGCCTCAGCACCTGTATAAAAGAGATTTAAGAGGTATATGGTGTAAGGATTCTGACCCACCTAATTGAGGAGAGCTGGGTAAAGAATCTCAGACTACATGAAACTAGGTAAAGTACTCCAGAGTTGTAGTTTTCCAGAGTCAGCAGTGTTGAGGTGGACCTTGTAGAAATCTACTGACTTTTGAATGATGCCTGGTTACTTGTCAGTAATTGGCCAGCCATACTCCTGGTAGAAATGCCACCAAAACAACTTACTGATTCAGCCAGTAGACATTAGTACAGTTTTTAGTTTGGTCAGCATGGGCTCACTTTCTGAGGTCAGTATATGTGCTTCTATAAAGTTGCCCCAGAAAAAAAAGATCTGTCCTATAAATTTCATGGTTTTTTTTAAATAGGACAAAAATATATGCATTTGTTTTATTTTGAGTCTAGAGCAAAACACCTGATCCATGGGATAGTAGCTGGTAGAGGATTTGATTAAAAGTAAACTGGAATTCATTCTCTCCACAGTGGTATGGTAATGTATATATTGGAGATTTCTCTTTTAAGAGGGTAAATAGAACTTATATTCTCTGGAGAGAGTTACTAGGAAATGGCTGATGTTTGAGAACACTAAAGTCCATTGTCCTTAAATGGTCATTAAGTTCAGCTGCATGTAGTTTTAATTAGTTTCTTTCTTTGAATTTAATGAAACCTTCCCACAGATTTATACCCATCACTTGAAATTTGGCTCACCAACAATCCTAAACTCTCAAGTTTCTGCTGTGAGAGATTTTTGGTTTTATGGAACCACGAGAAAAGCCCAGTTGCTTGTGAGGCCCCATGTTGTAGAGTATTTGAGGGGTAGATGATGTCTCCAGGCCGCAACATTAATGTGCTGCAGTGATGTGGATCTATGGCTATATAAGCATCATATCCTCTAACCTGGTTCCTCATGTTGAAAGTGGAGATGATAAAATCTACTGCAGGGAGCTCAAAATGCATTAAGTGGGGTAAATGCATACAATGGCATTGTAAACTGAAGCACATTAGCTCCTGAGTGAATTTAGGTGATGATTGTCACTCTCATCTCTCTGCTTCAAACCTAACCTTATATTCTAGTTTGGTGCCCAGAATTCTGTTTTTGAAATAGCATATTTCTGGCTAATAGGCTGACTCCTGTTAAAGTCCACAGTTGGATATCACTATTGGAGATTAGAAATGATGAAGAAGAAGCATAGTCAAGATGAGCTGCCATCTTAGCTTCCTGCAGTCAACTGTTTGTTTTCTTTTGTTTACTCTCTTAATAGAGCAGCAGAGGGACTCCACCCCAGCAGTAGCACTTTGTTCCAATTTGAGCAGCTGATTCTATAATCAGAGATCTTACACTTGGCAGAGTTCTTTCTAGTGCAAAGCAGTAGGACTCAGCTCAGATACATGAGCATCTGCTGAGATGTCTTCTCACAAGTCTGAACTTCTCTAGAAAACTCTAGTTTTAAAAATCAAAACAATCCCTACCTCCTCTGATTGTTCCTTACCAGTGGAACCTATGGATGCTTTCTACAGTAACCTATCTCCTGATATGTTCAAGATACTCCTTTGTTTCTTGCTTCCTAAGCAATTCTTCAAATAACATGCCCTTATAGAACGTATGTGTGTGTTTGTGTGTGTGTATGTGTGTGTGTTCGCCCTCTATAGCATGAATTTATGAGCCAGTATGACTTTTTATCCATTTATATTTGATTGGATACTTATTCACATAGGTCTGCTTTAACATCTATGGGGCATTAAAACTCTCTAGTTGGATTGTTCATCCATTTCTTATCAGTACACAGTTAAATTCTTGTTTTTCTAGCTAAAGTGTCTCACTTCAACTGAGATACAAACCTAACAACGACCATTTTTTTTTTTTTTTTTTTTAGATCTGAGAATGTAAAAACTTTTGTATTTAGGGGAAGAGGGGAAGACTCTTTTTAGTTCACAGTTGAAAAATAGTAGGGAGTGACATGTTGTATACTGCCTGTAAAGTGTCTGCTATAGAGGAAATCTTTAAAGAGGAAATCTTTGTCGTGAGCACAGCTAACTCAAGACGGGAGATGTGTAATTAGCATTTCCAACTCCTTATATATTTTCTACAAGGACACAGAAATTCAGATTTTTACTTGTGTCTCTTCACTTTTGAGTGTTGACCACTTTTTAAATTTGCCAGACACTGGGTTATCTCAGTAGAGGACATGAAAGTCTGCCTGTGGACTGAATTTGATCCTCTGGACACCAGAAGGCAACCTTTATTTGAAGAAATTCATCTCCTATAACTGACAGCCTGAAGTGGATAGCTATTCTCCCACCTCCTTTGTGGAAATGATGATAGTAGAAGAGGGAGAAACAGCATCCTTTAATCAAGAAGATCCAGCTATTAATAGAAGCCACTGATGAAGTAATTACGGTCTCCAAGGATCTGTTGCTGAATAACTGCTCTCCACTCTAGAACAACTTACGAAAGTGGAGCATTTGGAAGAACCTCTGTTGAGAACTTTTAGGAATCGAAGTAAAATTAGAATAAAACACTCATGAAACATTATTTTACAATCACTTGAACGTAATTAATATTTTATTCCAGATGTACACACTGGCATACTAATAGCACATTTTAGATTAGATAATTCTTGAAGCATTATGCCTACTTGTATAAGGAAAAGTCTCCTTCATGCAGGTTATAGTTTTAAGTTGACAGAGGGCTCCAGAAAATGATCTTTTGGGAAACAGGTCTCGAGAGCAGTTTTAAGGAAAATAAGCAGCACCGCTATAGGTTAAGAAAACATTTTTTCTTATTATATGGTGATTGTATTGAGGAGTTTCCTTTTTGAAGTGTTAATCATTTTTAAATCATTTAATTAGCAAATTGATCATTTAAATTTTTTCCTATTAATGGATTTAAAAGGATCTAACATTGTAAATTTTTCTCTGCTTGAGTATAAGACTGCTTGTTTGTAAGTCAGTCTTCGTTTTAATGCTTTTTCATAAACGTGACACAAGTGTCAGGTTTTCTTAATATACGAACCCATCAATGTACTTTAAGCCAGTTCTGCATGTAGACTGTGCTTAATAATGTTGGAAAGAACATAGCAATGTGAATATCACTTCAATATCATGATTTAAGTCATTTTGAAAAATAAGCAGAAACTGGATGACTGTATCATAAGAAAGTTCTAAGTTTAAAAAGAAAGATATTTTAATTGATTCAGAAGTTCATGTAATGTATTTTCATCATATTTACCCTTCTTTCCTTTCAGGTCCTCTCCCACCTCCATACCTACTCAACTTCATGATCTCTTCCATGCGCATGCTCACGACTAAAATGCATCTGTACAATGAAATACTATAGAGCTATTGAAATTAAATCCTGAAATTCACAGGTAAATAAGCGGAAATAATCATTTTAAGTGATGTAACGCAGACCCAAAAAACAAATATGCTATATATAGTCTTATGTGTGGATGTTATCTTTTAAGCCTTAAAGACATGTTACAAACCATATACTCACAGAGATTAAGTATAGGGTAAGGGAATAGAGGAAATAGAGAGGAAATAGAATATATAGTTATGCATAAGATAACACATATCTCATTAAAGATGAAGATGAGTTATTGGTTAACTAGAACCTTATCACTACTGAATATTGTTCACGGTCCTGGAAAGTGCTCTACATATTACCTGAAGCCAGAGAATACCACCAACCCAGTTTCAAGAATAGTGACTAGCTGTCAAGATATGCTGCTGCAATAGTGGTACAAATGTGGGAACAACCATTCGGTATCTGATTAGGTGTAGGGCTTATTCCAGGAGATGAAACAGAAGCCTGACACTGGTGAGGTGGCTAAGAACCTGAGACTAGGTAGGCATGGGCATAAGCAATAAAATGAACTCCTAAAAGCATTCGGCTATACTCATAGAGCAAGGTTCTGCTCAGCCATCATTAGGGAAGCCTCCTTCTAGATAGGAACTGAGACAAAGAATCACAGCTGGACAATGGGCAGAGGTTGGAGACTTTGGAGGACTCTGTCCTAAATGGGATGTCTTCATCAAATCCTCCTCTTAGGGCATAGGGGATTTTGTAGAAGAAGAGGCAGAAAGATGGTAAGAGTCAGAGAGGATGGAAGACAATAAGTAAAAGTGTCTTCCAGACAATAGTGTGGACTGTGGCAGTATGTACCAGGCCTGCACAGATTCGAGCCAGATGAGGTCCCTGAACTAAAAGTAGGAGTGGACATGGACACAAGCTCCCATCCATAACCTGGAAGCTATCTCCACTTAATAACCACTTGCAAGGATAAATTTAGTTTCTCAAATGGTGTGTCACTGGGCATGTAGTCCACACTTAAGAGAAGACCCAATGCCCAGCATACACAGCTGACAGAAAATGACATAAAAGTATTACTGAGTAGTCATACTATTGTAGAATAGTTTTGTCTTCTTTTGCTTTGTTTGGGCACTTTTATTTTGATCTTAATTGTTTTTTGCCTTTACATTGTTTTCCAAGTTTGTATTCTTTATGAGTGTTGTGTTTTTAATGTGTGTGTTTCTTGTGATTTTTTTAAAAGAATTTTTTTATTTTTTTATTTTTTACTTTTCTCTTTCTCTCTCTTTCTAAAACCAGAGAGAAAAATGGTGTGGACTTACATGGTGGTGGGGATGTGGGAGGAGATTAAGGCGGAGGAATCATGGCCAGAATATATTGTATAAAATTAATTTCAATAAAAATAATAAATAAAATTTCCCTTGAGTCCTGTTTGTGTTGGCCCACTACTTCTGCTATGGGGCTTGCCGTGGAGTTTGGCCCATGTATGAGGTATCACACCATTGAGGAAAATTTACTTTCCCCCAGCAGCAACTGCCCATAATAGCTCCTCAGAGATGAGTGGAATTTAATATGCACCTGCTTTTTTCCATTACAGGATTTTATCTGGCTTGAGTTTGTGCAGGTCTTTTGCATGCTGTCACGATTTCTGTGAGTTCATGGCTGCATCTGTAAACCACTGTTTCCCTAAAAGCAGCCGTGCTGGTTTGAATGCGAATGGTGCCATAGGCTCAGTTAATAGACTGTTTAGGAAGGACTAGGTGTGGTCTGCATGAAGGAAAAACACCAGGCTCACACTGTCTCATTCTCTTTCTCTCTCTACCTTCAACTTTCTGCTCAGATATGACTCAACCTCTGTTCCAGTGCCATACCTGCCTGCCACCATGCTCACTGACATGACACTCACAGACTAACCCTCTTAATCTGTGAGCAATCCCCAATTCAATGCTTCTTTTATAACTTTCTCTAGACATGTGTCTCTTCACAGCAATTATACAGTAAATAAAATGTCAGCCATCATCCTCTGGCTCGTGCAATCTGCACAGCTTCTGCACAGAATCCTTAGTCCTTCTCGTTTGAGTTCAAGTGCTATGAAAATTCATTCTCTGTACATTGACCAATTGTGTGTCTGTGTTAATTTCTATCTACTGCAAGAAGAAACTTCTCTGGTGTTGGTGGAGGCATATCTATTTTAAATAGGTAATCACGGTGGTATTTTCCAAAGCACTGTTACAAATTCATATTCCTAAGTCAGATCTGATAATGACCAACATTGTTTTTTTTTTTTTTTTGAGACAGGGTTTCTCTGTGTAGCCCTGGCTGTCTGGCTGTCCTGGAACTCACTCTATAGACCAAGCTGGCCTCGAACTCAGAAATCTGCCTGCCTCTGCCTCCCAAGTGCTGAGATTAAAGGCGTGCGCCACCACCGGCCGGCCAATAACCAATATTTTTAAAAGAAGTGAAATATCTTAATTTTTAAAAGATAGTGTTGTATACTATGGTATTCATGGTTAGAAGGATTTATTCTTATATCTTAGAGCATTTCTGCTAAGAATTCTGCTAATTATTTCATAGATTTATTTTTCCTTTACACAGGAGCTGTCTCTTGGTACTTTCCAAATTCTCCTTAGGTTCCCACGTTTTCACATTTGATAGTGATGTGTGTTTGTGACTATATGCTTAGACAGATTTCTTGTCCCTTTTGATATCTCAAAGCATTTCTGAATCTGGAGACCTGTCTTCCCCGTAGATTTGTGAAATGGGTTATTATTTTTTATCAATTTTTAATCATAATGTCCTAAAATAATTCTTTCTTTGATTTTTATGATCATTTCAACTGGATCAAATTTTGATTTTAATAGTGTGCATTTGTGATGGGTTTATACAATAATTGGGAAAAATAATAATTTAAAACTTTTGAATGGCATGTAATTCCTCTGTATGACAACTTTCCCTCCATTGAAGCTTCCATTCCAGGAGGAAGGAGGAGGCTCACCTGTGGGAAAGGACAGAAGTCTGCAAGGTTCTTGGGGACCATGCTACTCAGTGTAAACGGAAGGAAAGAGAGTCTGGGAGTGAAGCCTCCAATCAGCCCCACTCCTGAAAGGAAGCTGTCGGGACTGTAGGTAGGGCTTGCAAACTGCCTGGTAGGCTCCATGAATTCAGCTTCCTGGAGTCCCCATCCCATGTTGGGGTGGGCTTTTCAGTGATGTGGCTCCTTTTGAATTATCCCTGCTCCAAATTAAATACTCCTTGGTTCATCAAATCGGACATGGGTACAATTTAGTTACTTTGATCAGCTGTAGGCTCCCTTTCTGGGGTGAGTAGAGTTTTCTGTGTCTCCCAGGAAAAGCCTGTCATACAGCAAATACCATCACATTTCTGTCTAAATACTCTAAGAACTCTATCACTTATTCCTTCAACGTTGTCTTTAGGATCCAGCACATAACAGGTATAAGAGCAGATTTAGAAAGCTTTCTTTAGTGTGATCTGAGTTTTGATAGAGGAAAATAATCCTCACTATACTATGAATATTATTTAGATATGCCCAAGAGTTTAAGAGACAGATGACTTTGACCCAAGGATGTTGAAAAAGAGATTTGGGTGACAGTAAGATAGGTAGAATCAATGATAAACTGAATCTGGGTCTGGCATAGAGCATAGAAATTCTTGAATATATTCATAGATTTTAACCATAAGAAACAATTATGAGATAAAAATTCAGGAGCCAGAGGAGAATTAAAAACACAAATTTTCTTTTTTAGTTATGAGGTTGGAACATGTAATTCCCTCCCCTAAACTCAGGTGTTTGAACATATGATCCCCATCTGGGAATGTCTTTGGAAGGTTATAAAACATTTCAGGTGTGGCCTGAGAGAAGTGGATCAGCCTAGGGCCACTCTTAAAATTTTCTTACACAGCCCTAGTGTGTCTGTTCTCTGCTTCCATACTACAGACACCATATGAGCACTCACCTCTGCCCTCCGTGCCATGATATGATATAACTCCTTTATCTATAAGCTAATAGAGACCACTCCTCTTAACTAACCTCTTACCACATTTTTAAGCATTGAAATAGAAAATGGCTAATACGGATGAGGTCTAAGAATCTAGAGTAGACACTCACGGACGTGTGAAACCAAGTATAATTAGACATATTGCCTTGGTCTTATATAAACTTGAAATATTTGTATTTTTAGAACTACTCTTGATCATCTTTATTTTTCCTCTGCAAAATTTCATCTTATACTACTGACAGGCACATTGCTATTTTTACAATAATTTGATAAGTTGTCCCAAGGAAGCACATAGCAAACCTGAGAGAATAAAACACAAACAATTAAAAATATGCTATTTCAAGCTCTGATAAATCACACCACATTAAAACTCCCTTTAATAAGGAGATTTGGGAGCTGTCATTATGGAAACATCTTTGGAAATGGAACTAGACAATCTGCATATACTTTGTTGTCTAAAGAGATATATAATTGAGAGCATTGTGTTTGCAAAGATAGGCCAAAGTTGAAGAGAGAGACAGGATTCAGAAAAGGAGCTATCAGACCATGATGTCAACTTTACCAAAGACTTCCAGGGAATAGCATACAAGATTACCTACAGGGAGCTTACATTTCTTGTTGGAATTAAATAACTAAAATCTCAACAAGTCATTGGCAAGAAATCTAGCATAGCTCAATTACTGGCTGGGAGCTCAGAAGAAAGATACACCCTCAACTACTACTACTTTTGTCTGCCAGTGGTGGAGATCATTTTCTAAGCAGTATAGTGTCAGCTTCAAGGCAAAAATGAATGCTTAAGGTATTAATATTAAGACTATAGCTACTACATCACTTGAAACAGTCTAACATGTCATTTCTTAAGTAGGGATCTAAATAATGCATCATACAAATGTCTTTTATTACCAGTAGGGACTAGTAGAATTACTTTGTTGGCCATTTAAAGTTGATACAAGCATGATTGAATTTCTATTCCTCTCATAAAAATCTTATATATTATCCTATCCTTACATACTTTTTTCCCCATTTACAGACCTGGTTAGCAGCAAACAATATGAGGTACCTACCCTCCTCCATGCTCAGCTGTATTTTGCTAATGGATATCAAGTTGTTTCCATTCATCTATAAGGCAAAAGTTCTGAAATCAGAACATTACCGGGACAGAAAGTATCAAAATAGAGGATAGGGGTTTTAATAATGAAAATGGATACAATTAAATTGTTAAGGATTTTTTGCTAAGCTTAAGGAAGGCAAGCATGAACTGATTCACTGTAAAAAGTGACAGAACAGACACCAGAGAAAGTTTTGACACCCAAATCACTCTACTTTTAAAATCTAAAATATGCATTTATAATTATTCATTTTCTGTATGTGTATATGAGTTACATGTAAAGTCAGAGGACAATTTCCAAGGTTTTTTTTTTTTTTCTCCTCTGTGTAGGTCCCAAGGATTGAACACAGGCTGAAGTAGAAAGAAACTCACTGGCGTTCAAGTCAGTCTGTAGTCTCATTGTGCCTTGTTTTGTAGTAGTAAATTAATTCATTTATGTCTAAGAATAACTAATTTCATAAGAAATATATCTTAGTATACCATTGAAAGGAACATCTTGTTTGTACTTAAAATTTAAATGTCAATTTAACAGTTATTTTGGCAGAGATAATGTTGGAAATAGGTAGGTCCCCATAACACTTCTTAGACTTGACAGTGTTTTTTGTTTGTCATATATGATGTACATACATGATTTTATATGTTTATATTAAAATAAAAATCTCATAGTTTTTCCAAATCTTTGAAGAAAATACCACATATAAATATTATCATCTATAAATTCTGCCCTTTATTCTTCTTCATCCTGGTTCCAATTTATAGAGGTTATTAGTGTTCAAAAAAATCCACAGTAAAGAAACTATCAGACAACATAGGAATAGCAGCAGTCATCCTAATGCCAAGTCAGAATCCAATGCTCTTGGGAATAAATCATTAGTTAAATAATCATTTAATGCAATATTCCTCTTTAAATAAAACCCAAATTCTTCATGATCAAGCTTATTGTATTAAAGCATGCTCTGGGGCATTGCATATTTAATAAATACCACTTATGGAGCATTAGACGAAGCCTGTGGTTATCCAGAGATTAAATTCTCAGAATCCACATTATTGCCCTGTGTTTTAGTACCCTGAGGAAATAGAAAACACCGATTAAGCTTATCAAGACAGAAGGACACAAGAAATTGTGACTCAGATCACTATCTGTTGTTGAAACAAATAACATTTATATTAAAGGAGTTCTTTATTTGCTATTAAGGTGAACTTTCAATTATAGTAGAAGGTGTGTTTAAAATGAAACAGCTCATAAAAGTTGAGAGTAGAAAATGAGTCACATAAAATTTGGAAACTAAACAACCTCAGTGGTTTCAGGCCATGAAATAACATTAAAAAGAGGGAATCCACTCAAAGAAAATGAGCTTGAGTATCTATATGAAAGAGGCAATTACTATACATAATAAATCTAAACATAAAATATGTACGCATAATAGTGAATGAGATACATTCCTTTTTAACAAGTTGAAAGAAACAAAGTCTTCACATAAGTCAGAGTCTAAAAGGCTAAAAATTAGTGTCAGAAAAGTATAGTTTTATAAATTGTAAAAGCCCATTTGGAAAACTGTCTGGAAGACTTGTAAAATTGAACATTTGCTGTAACTTCCTTCCAGTGAAACAATAAGTGGACATTTCTCTGATTTTTCTATGAGGATGTAATAAAATAGTGTAGACATTAGGGACAAGAGCTTCAAGACCTCATGACTGTACTTCCAGGTTTTCTGCTTTCTGTTCATAAGGCCTGTGGCTAACAATCAGAACTCAGGCATCTCAGCCCAAGCATCAGGCCTGGT
>JADRCC010560496.1:0-13774 GCA_019843855.1 Hylomyscus alleni
TGGCTTGAAGATACTTGCTCTGTGGCTGGATGAATCTCCCAACAGCCCAGAGATGTGAGTGGCCTCTAGAAGCTCAGAAAAAGCCAAGAAATGGGCTGGTGTCTTGCTTTTAGAGTAGTGGGATATGTATCAGATTTCTGACCTCTAAGTCTGCAAGATAGGGGCCATGGTTAAGTTCAGTGGAATAGTGCTTGCCTAGCATCCGGGAAGCCCTCACTCGGACTCCCAGTATCACTTACATTGGGCATGGTGGCACACACCTGAAAATCCCCGCAGTTCACAGTCATGCTCAGTTACCTAGAGAGTTTGAGGCCAGACTGGGCCACAAGAGACCGTGTCTCTCCATCACTTCTCCCCCTTCCCCAAAAAGTCCAGCAAGATGGCTTAGCAGGATTAAAGGCATTTGCAGCCAAGACTGATGACCTGAGTGTAATTCCCAGAACCCAGGATGAAATGAAAACTGTAAGATTTTCATCAGTGGCAGTCAGTTCTCTGTTTTCATCATGTGGGTTGAACTAGCATTCTCACTGAGAGCAAGTGATCTCACCTACTGCGCCTTCTCGCAGACCCACTTTTCTTGACTTATGGAAAAGGTAGTGTGCCATAAGCATAGTTTTACACACAGGTTTGTGTGCTTCAAGACATCATTTGTGTCCACGCACAGTGACTTTGGTCATTTTTCATTTAATTTACAGCTATCTACTTCTCTACTAGTTTATTTGGCCATTCTTTTCTATATGTATGAATATTTAGTTTATTTTCATTATTTTTTCAAGTGCAAATGCTACCACAATGAATGGCCATGTATTTAAGTATTTTCTTTTGGGAGTGTGTTGTCATGAGAAATTTCTAGAATAAAGAGCTTCTGAGATATTCCATCCTGAATTCTCAATTGCCTGTGTAAGAGTCTGCCTGTTTCTCCAGCTCTGACAAGTACTGTCACCTGTTCAATGATTTTCCAGTCTGATGGGTGAGAAATTATATCTTGTTTTAGTTTTCCTGTGCAATTTTCTTATTATGAGTGACACTGTATGTGTTTTCATATGCTTAGGGGCCATTTTGTCATTTTGTGAGTTGTTTATATCTTGCTGTTAGAGTTTTGGATACACACATACACACATGCACACACACACACACACACACACACACACAGTTTAAGCATTCTTTAGCCCTGGGAATAATTGGCCCTCACCTATGATATATATACTGTTCACACTCCTGCCTTATGTCTGAGCTAACTCAGGCTGATTGACACACTGTAAACAGAGTGACCTAAACAAATGACATTTATTTCTTCTAGTTGGAAGCTGGTAAGTACCAGGTTAGTACAGTTGGCTGGTGTGGTTCCTAGTGAGACTGATCTCATGGCTGGCTTCTCCCCAGGTCCCTACTTAACTTCATCTATCTTCCTAGAAGGGACCTTTTAGATTAGGGCCCCACCCCTCTGACCTTCCTAACTTGATCTATTTTGCAAAGGCTAGATTTTCTTCATGGTTTGAATGTGAAATAGCTAGCCCAGCTTCCTGTTCCATCTCTGCTTTCTTTCTGTTCTGCTAAGATATGAGAAGGAGGGTATCCTGGCTGCACAGCCCTGCCACCGTGGAGCTGCCTGCTCCCATGCCTTCTCCTCCAAGGCAGAAACTATGCGTTGATTTGAATGAGAATAGTTCCTATAGACTCATATGTTTAAATAATTGTTCCCTAGCTGGTAGAACTGTTTGGGAAGGATTAGGAGGTGTGGCCTTGTTGGAGAAAGTGCATCACTATCATTGAGAGGGAGCAAGATTTGAGGTTTCAAAAGCCCATGACATTTCCAGTTACCTTTCTCTAACTCATTGCTTATGGATCAGGAAGTACGCTCTCAGCTATTGCTCTAACCTGCCTGCTGTGCTCCCTGCCATGATGGTCATGGACTCTAACCCCCTGAAACTGTAAGCCCAAATAAACTGTTCTGTAAGTTGCCTTGGTCATGGTGTCTTATCACAGCAATAGAAAAGACAAACTGTGAGTCAAAACAAACCCTTCTTCTTGGCTTCTTGTCAGGTATTTGGTCACAATGATGAGAAAAGTCACCTGTACAGGTATGAATTTGATGTAGGTGGCAGTACAGACAATCAGTCTATAGTATGCAGTGGCCATTGTCTCGTGACTTTATGGGATCTTTCCCAATGCATAAGTTGTAATTTTTTCCCCACTGTTAGACCACAGCCCTTTCTTTTGTTGACTCCAAGTTCTAGTTAGAAAATGTTTCTTCATGCCCAGGATACAGAGTAATTTACCATTTACCCCTGAAATACTTTCTTGTTTTATTTCACAGTGCAGAGTACTCAACCAAGAAGCTCATGTGTTCAGGTTTTCCCTAAGCTGCAGCCTTGGCTACTGAAATATTTATACTTTTTCCCTATGTATTTCTCACTCACCTGGTATGTGTTCCTTGGGGTGAAATAGTATAAAAACTTTTGTTAGATAGCTACCACCTTCCCAGTACTGCATGTTATAAAATCTGCCTTTGCCATAGTGATCTGCAACACACCCGTGTCACATCTGTGGATCCGACCTGTCTCTGCTGGCAGTCTCCTCCCACCCAGGGCCACCCTGCTGTACAGGGAGACCTTGTGCCTGGCTGCCCTTTTGTCCCCTGCAGAAGGATCTTCAGGACTATGCTTGTGTCTTAATTTTTCCATCATTTTTATTTACTTTTTTAAATCCAAAGATAAGAACTGCTTGGCTTGGAAGCATGGACTTGTAATTCTAGCTACTGTGGGGGATGAGGCAGGAGGATCTCAAATTCAAGTGCAGCCTGGCCTACATAGTGAATTCAAGGCCTGCCTGGGCAACTTAGTGAGACTGTGCCCAATGGTAGGTTAGTTGCCCAGCGGACATGAGGGAGGGCCTGGGTTCAGTGCTCAGTACCTTCAAAAAAAGGTAATTAAGTAATAAAGTTAATTTCATTTTATACTTTTAAATGATTTCTGACTATTACAGTTGTTTGTTTATTTATTTATTTATTTATTTTTATTTTTTTTTTGAGACAGGGTTTCTCTGTATAGACCAGTCTGGCCTCGAACTCAGAAATCCGCCTGCCTCTGCCTCCCAAGTGCTGGAATTAAAGGCACATGCCACCAATTGCCACCTGGCAATTATTTTATTTTTTTTTTAAAAAAAACCTGATATATTTGAGGGGTATTAAGATTTAGCGACAGACCGATCCTCTAGTACAGGGTACTCACACAGTACCCTTTAATTCCAGCCTGTTCCTGGAATTTCCCCTCCAGTTGTAACTTTTTAGTCTATTGTATTTGTTTCATTTTATTCCTGTGACACCAGAAGTACAGCCAGAGCCTCACCTGTGAGGCAGTTGCTCTGCCACTGAGCCTCCCTCCAGCTCTATTTGCAATTCATAGATTAGTACATAAGAGACACGCGTTCTAGTTAATGAGCCAGTAAGGTTTACATTATTCACTGGAGCCTGTAATTTACATCCGTGATCACAGTTCTGTGGGTTTTCTTAGATGAGTAACATCATGTGCCCTCCCACGTAGCTTCCCCTCCCTAGCCCCCATGCCCCACTTCCCCTGCCTCCCTATTAGCCTCTCTGTTTCCCAGCTCCCAAGCCCCTCTGATCGTCTCACTGTTTCTATATTTCTGTCTGTCTCCATGTTCTTCTCTGCCCAAGTGTCACAGAGTTGGAAGCACACTCTGCTGAGCCTTTTCCTTTGCCAAATTATTTTCTGACCTATTTATTGAGACCCAGCGCCATGCATCGCTGGGAGGGCCCAGCCCAGCAGTTTCACATGGATTAGCACCTGCCATGACCAGCCTGGGGGAATAACACTTCCATCTGCGCAGATGTGCTGGGCACCTTGGCACTGCTTCCCTGTGCTGTTCTGGAATGGACCAAGGACTGCTGTAAGCAATAGTTACTCTGCAGTAAACATTGGAGGCCATTCACATACAGTTTTGTTTGCTAACTCCTGACAAATTCTGGCTGCAGTTTTTACTAGGCTGCCTCTGCAAAGAGTAAGCAAAGAGCTGCTACTTCTGGGTGGTGCCCAACCCTCCAGCGTACTTGTTACCTCTGCCTCTGCCCTTCGAATCTGTTTCTGACTAGTTCTGTTTCAGTCTAGTTCATGGAATGACTTCCGATCTGGTTCATATGGTACTGTATGCTTCTTGTCTATTCCTAAGGATTTGCCTCTGTCTCGATCACAATTGGGACACCACCACCCCCCCCCCCCCCCCCCCCCCCCCCCCCATGCTTTTTTTTTTTCTGACTGGTCTCTGTCTATAAAGGCTATGGACTTTAACTTGAGAACTGAGAGGTCCATTAAGAATCCCAAAGTGAGTCTGTAGACCTTATCTAGCCAGTTGCCCCACTAGACTCCCTCCTTCCCTCCCTCCCTCTCAGCTTTCCTTTCTCTCCCCTCCCTCCCTCCCTTCTTCCTTCATTCTATCCATGTGTACGAATACAAGCTTGCACATGCCTCCCTTTGTGGAGTCCAGAGGATAACTGGAGGTCAGAGAACAACTTTTAGGAGTCTTCCACTCTGTTTTGAGTTAGGGTCTCTCTTTTTTTTCTGCCACTGTGCCGTGTACTTTAAAGCTACCTAGCCAGAGAGCTTCCAAGGTATTCTTGTCTCTCAACTCCCATCTCTTGTTAGGAATGTCCAGCTTTTTACGTGAGTTCTAGGGGTTGAGCTCAGGCTGACAGACATGCTTGGACAGCAAGCACTTTTACCCACTGAGCCATCTCCCTAGCCCTCCAGTTTCCATTCTTGTCGAATAAGGGGATTCACAACACCTTCAATTTCCCAGGACCTCTGCTTTCAGCAAAAACAAACTTGTGATTTATCTTGCTACCTCTTTGCCATCAGCCCGCGTGCTTGAAAAGTCAGCTGCTCTTCACTGCTTCACTCTGTGGAGCCGGGCTGCAAGGCCCTACCTCCCAAGTAAGTCCAGGCCTTGTCAAACCCAGCGTTTAACAACAGGGAGACATCCTGCCCCATGCTGGTGTGCAGGAGCCCAAGGCTAGGCTCTGACTCGGTGGCTCATTCATTAGTTTACTTAACTCACTTACTCACCCCAGGGCAACTAATGTTGAACATTTTCTGAGTGGTGCCATTCCAGAGGTGCAGGACGCTGGCTTTGGATTCTAGCATTCAGCACGATCATACATTTAACGGGGCAGAAGATGTCAGTAACTCCTGCCTTGGACACAGTGCTATTTGAGCAGGTGGCCTCCAGGTAAAGAGTAGAAGGAGTGTTTGGGACAGAGGAACAGCATGTGCAGTCTGGAGGAGGGGAAGGTATGTGTGCTGATGCATGGAGAGATGGCAAGTAGGGATGCACTGAAAAAAAAAAATGGTAGGGAATCATGGGATGGAATACCACTAAGGTCCCTTTGGAGTCAGGAAAGGCTGACACTTAGAAGCCGCCGGAAGGGGCAGGGTTAAGGGGGACAGGGAGTGACAGGATCAGTTTTCAGTTTCTTCCTGTGACTTAAGGACAGTACTGGAGGTGGCTGAGGATGGAGCACAGGGGGCTGCTTTGCAGACACTGACGAGTTCAGAGTGAAGCTGTGGCATGAGGGCCCCAGTGTCCTGTGGGAGAAATGGACCCCTGATGCTGCAGCCAGGGAGTCGGAAGGCGTGAGGGCTTGGGAGCTGGGGAGCCTGGTGGAGGAGCAGGCTTACGGGAGATACTGGGGAAGGTCTTGGGTTAGAGGAACTTGGTTTATTGAGGTAGCCATAGCAACACGTGGTCAAAGAAACAGAGATTCTGTGCTGGGGAACTGGTTTTCCTTTTACTTCATTTTAATTAATTTAAATGCAACGCTGGGGTAGACTGGGATGGGTAGAGGGAGGGGAACCTGTTCATATTTATGAGGTTATAAGATTATGTTGTATGAGAAGAGAATCCATGTTTAATAAAGGGAGATTTTTTTTTTTAATGTAAAGAAATGTAAAGCGTAGCAGTTGCTCTTCGAGTATTCCATTGTGGTGTTCCCTTCCAGGGTGTTGGGGTTAGATTCCTTCACGTCATCTGGGGTCATCCAACTCTGCTCCTGGCATGCTGGGCATCCTTGGGTCGACAGTTTCACCTCTCTGAGCTTCACTGCTCTCATCTGTAAAACAGGAAACCTTAGTTTCTCTGCCTCAGGGGTGGGATCAAGGTCAGAGCTAAACAACATGGGTGTCTGGCCTGCGTCAGGCACTCGGAGGGTCCGTGGGGCTTATCCTGCCTGCATTTGACTCTTAGTGATTTCCCCAGGAACCTTCACCCCACTCTGACCCACCTCGACCTCGGGTGGGTCCTTCCCCCGTCTGACCTCAGGTTTCCCACTGTTGATCTGAAGCCTTAGATTAGGCCTCCATGGAGACCGCAGCTCTGCCAAGGATCCAAGAAGGGAGCAGGTGCCTCGAGTTCGAGGAGCAGGCAGGCGCCGCATGCTGGAATTCAGCCCGAGTGGGCTGTGCCATTCTGTCCACTGCCTTCTCGATAGGCTCTGCCTGAGCAGGATCCAAGCTCGCGGAGCTGCAGTGTGTGGCCAGCCCCTTTCAACCCAGTCCTGACTCCCACCGCAGCTTCTCATTGACCTCGATCTTTCATTGTTGTTTCTTTAAATACGGGCAAGGTTTGCCGGCTCCTGAACTGTTGGGAAAAACTCGTGTTGTCTCATTAAAACTGCATCGTTCGCTTGTAGTGAAAGGGGTGGGGGGGTCCCATTAAACTTTCATACCTGACATGGAAAACTATTAAAGATTCATAATTGCAATAAAACTCCTTAATAGAACGGGGATGCGAGCTGAGGTGACACAGTAATCAGCAGGACCTCACTTGGGACCCCAGTGTCCACCTCAGTGGGTGTGTGGGGGTTCGGTAGAGCCCTAGAGAATTCCATGAAACCTTTTAGTTCTGTGGAGCCCTGGGAAGGATGGAGGATGGAGGACCGGAAGCAGGAAGGCCTTGGGTTCGTTCCCTGCATGTCCCAAGAGAATGATCCCATCTCTCTCTGCTCAGCCCAGGGATGGAGTTCTTGGCAAACTTCTCTTCCGACCTCCTCTGCTGAGGGATCTCAGAGCCACAGCCACCCCAGCTCCGGTTCTTCTTGCTTCTCTCTCTCTTTTTTTTTTTCCCAAGTACTCTCACTGGTGTGACTGGAGTTCCTACTGTGTGCATGTTGTAAAGCCTAGGGACACAGGGGTACAAGGTTAGGGAAGGGCAGTCTGGCTTGTTTGTTTCCTTGTAAGGGTGGCTTGCTGCTAGCCCAGTCCAGCCTGAAAGTTGTGATGCTCCTGCCTCAGCTCCTAGGCACTGGGATTGTAAGCGTGCTTCACTGTACCTAGTACAGCTTTTCCCTTCCTGCTCTTCCTCCTTTTTATTTTTTTAAATTTCAAGTAAAAAGCTTTATCAGATGATTGTCATTTAGAAGACCTTTGAGAACTATTAGAACCTGTCTCTACGCAGACACGCAGTAAACCCCCATTGTAGCCTCTGGCTAATTAAAGCCCAGCAAATCCATAAAGGCAGATTGTGTGTGTGTGTGTAGAGAGACTGGGAAACATTTTTTGTGAGAGGCCCCTCATAGTGTGTCTTTTCTTAAAGGGGGGATCAGCACTCCATCGAGGGACTGTGCAGGCTGGGGAACGAGGCCACACTCTAGGCCTTGTCACATTCAGTTCTGGGCAGAAGCCCAGAGGTCTGTAAGCTGAGCCGGCAGTGAGAACTTCAGGGTGGTCTGTGCAGGGAGGTGGTCCGCTGATGCGGGAAGCGGGAGGAGAGGTGGATATGGTGGAAGGGACTCTGAGGATAGAGTGGCAGGATTGAGTTGCTGTGTGAGTGATGAGGGTGTCCAAGTAAACAAGGGTTTTCAGAAGGCAACCAATACATACTGAGCACCCATGCCCACACAGACAGCGTCCTGTGCTCTCTTTATGTTCATGCTGGAGGTTGAGCACCTCATATGTACTGTCTGAAGGGGAGACACAGTGGAGAGCACACTAACACACTCATGGCTAACAACTGATATTTTCTGAGTTTTCTCAGGAAGTAACTGGGAAGTAAGGCAGCACATATACACAGCGTGTGTGTGTCAGAATCTGCAATTGGGCCCAGACTCTGAGGTCCCCTTCCCAGTGGTCTGTCATGCAGCAGTCCAGACGACCTATTTATCAAACCATGGGAATGTCTTTCTCAGGTCTCTTGGCGGCTGTATGAGCCACCCTGCTGCCTCTGAGGGCCATTTCCTTGATGTTCGTGTGTGGGCTCCACCTTGTAGGGTGTGGATCCTGCCTTGAGGAAAGCAGTGTCCCATCTGTGCTTGTGTGTCTCACTTTCACAGAGCGCTAGAACATGAACCTGGCTCTGGGTGGCCTGGAGTTGATGGAGCAGGTTTTCTTCTGCCTTAAAATGAAGGGCATTCCCATGGTCCAGCTCTCCTCCTCTATCACCGGTGCCAAAAACAGTGGCTATGGTGACCAATAAAGTAAACTGCCTTCTCTCATTCATCCTTCCCTATGCTCTGTCAGTGTGTGCAGCAAGCAGAGCAATTTTATATTGCATTGCCTGTGTACCAGGGTTGAGAGCTCCCTTGCATTGACTCTAGGGCTGGGCTTTGCCATTGCTGCCACATGTCTTTGCAGAGCCTCAGCTTCCCCATATGTAGGAGACCCCAGGGAAGGCTCTGATGGACATAGTATTTTGGCCCGTTTATTTCTCACCTTGTCTATACACACAACATCTCACTCTGGGCTAGGAAGAAAAAAGTCACATGTCTGAGAACAGAGCTCCTGGCTTTTCTTTGAGAGAGTGAGATTAATCTCCTCCAGCTTCATGACACAAGCCAAAGCCAAGAGGAAGCAGTGGAGAGATGATGGACCCTCCCATCACTGGCTAACCCTCTCTGGCTTCCTGCACTGGGGGAAGGTGCAAAGGCTGGGGGGTAGAGCCTGAGAGCATGGGGCTTGGCTCTGCTCATTTATCTGTTTCCTGTGTGACTCTGGTGTCCTTGAACTTGCCTCTTCTGTTTGGAAGGAAGCAGATGGAGAGCCTTGTGTCCCTGTCTCAGTGCTGGGTATTTCTGTTGGTTCCCACAGTGACCTGGGGCTGGCTAAAACACCATACCAATCCCACAGGTGAGAATACTGAGACTTGCGGCATAACTTGAGGGAGCGATACAGGCCATTGGGCTGCTGTGTCATAGTTGTCTACCCTCTAAAGAAGGGCTACAGTGTGGAGGCACAGTTCCCCAACCCATGGTATGCACTGAGTGAGAAACACTGGCTTTTCTTGAGAGTGGTTTGTCAATGTCGTAGTGAACATCAGTGCCCATCCTGACAGCTGCTAAGGTGTGTGAAGCCTTTGGTCTCAGTTACTGTCCTCCTGCTCTGAAGAGACATCATGATCAAGGCAGCTTTTAAAAGAAAGCATTTAACTGGGGGCTTGCTTACAGTTTCAGGGGTTAATCCATGATCATCATGACTGAGAGTGTGGTAGCAGGCAGGCATGGTGCTGGAGAAGTAGCCAAGAGAGAGACTGGGCCTAGTGTGAGCTTTGAAACCTAAAAGGCCACCTCTAGTGACACATCTCCTTCAACAAAGCCACCCCCACTCCACACTCCCTATTCCTTCCCAAATAGTTCCATTCTCTGGAAACCAAGCATTGAAAAAAAAAAAAAAAGCCTCTAGACTCTAGAGCCCATTCTTGTTCAAACTACCACACTTCCCTGCAAGGAGAGGGTAGGAGGAAGTAAAGGAATCGATAGTAGAGTGACTTGGACCAGGTCAGATGCTGGGGTGGGCATTATGGAGGGCCCCATCTCAACTCTCAAACATGGTTGTTTTCAGCTGAGCCCTGTAGGAAGAGGCCAAAAAGGGAAGAAGGAGTCTGGCTCACAGATGCCAGTTCGTCTGGGTGACCTGTGTCCTGCTCCCATGCTCTCCAGTTTTCCAACTGGAAGGCAGGGAAGCCCCTCCACCTCTGCCTCCTCCCACGGGGATAGATTCATTCATCAGGCCAGAGGGAGCAGTGCTTAGCCAGTCAACCTGAGATCCCAGCATGTAGATACCCAGGGTGTAGTTGAAGCCTGCCCTGTGCTGGACAACTCACATGGTAGAAATGGTAGGTGCTGAGTCCAAGCTAGGAGGAAGACTGACATTCAGAACAATAGTAGCCCATCAGCCTGGTCCCTACAGGTGATTCACAGCCTCTCTTGGACCTGCTAGTCCTAAGCAGTAAGTATCAGGAAGCCCATGGCTATGGGAGTTTCACATAAGCAAGGCACACCACTGAGAGAACTTGTACAGTGGCCCTGAATATCAAGACCCTGCATCCATCATCCTTAAGTATGTGTCCCAATCTGAAGTTCCCATTTAACAAGTTGACCTATGTTTTCTCTGGCTTCCAGTCCTGGCTCCAAGCCTGTGAATGGGCTTATTCTTTGCAGGCCATCCCCAGCAGGGGTCCAGAGCCTGGCTCTCAGAAGCATGTCTGGACACAGCTGCTCTCCCAGACGAAAGCGCCTCTAATTAAACTGCACGCTGAAATAAAGTGCACGGAAAGGAAGATTAAAAGTCGCAGCTGCAGAGGGACACTTATGGAAACAAAACACTGGAATATGAGAGGTGCAGCCTTGACTGTGTGGCTTCTGCAGCAGAGATTCTAGAACAAGGCCATGACACCTGGAGGCGCTGCCTCACAGAGCAAGTGACCCTGGAGGGAGGTGGATTTCCCCTCCATGCCCAGAAATACCAGTGCCTGGAGCAGGCTTCCTGTGCTGAGCTTCCGAGCAGGCCAAGAGAGGTGGGCCAAGGTAGAACTGACAAAATTCTAACCATCATGAGAAAGCTGCATTTACTGAGCACTTACTGGCAATGCCCTAAGGCAGCTTTGGGTCTTGTTCCTCATTCTTCATCTGGAGCTCAGTGGGCTGTCTACTTTCTCAGATGTTAACCAGGGAGACCAGTGGAAAGGGAGAGAGGCTTGTCCTTGTGGGTGGTGCCAGTGTTGGGTGGTATTTAGATATAAGCACTGATAGCTAGAGATTTGGAGGGGGAAAAGCTTTGGCCAAGGCCCCAATTCACAGCCACCAGGGGGAAGTGGGGCATGGAAGTCGCTGAGAGGGAGGCGGGTTGTGGGGCTGTGTCTGTCACATGGCCTAGGAATAGCAGGGGCAGGACTTGAACCCAGGTCTGAGGGTCTCTGAAGCTCTTAACCACATGTTGAAGATGACTGTGGCTATTTGGATATGAACCCACAGAGATAGAGTGTTGACTCAGGAACCACCAGATGAGCAGGTGGAGGCCCAGGACAGAGGCCGCCAAGGGTGGAGGAAGGGGAAGATTTGCTAGAGAGGTAGCTAGAGAAATGCAGGAGTAGCTAGTAGTTGCATCAGAGTCAAGGTCCAGCTGTTGTTGCAGGCAGGGCTTTGGGAGAAGCTGGACCAGAAGCCAAGCCAGGTGGACCCCTAGCAGCAGCTGGCTACAGGAAGAGAAAGCGGACGGGCCTTGGGCCAGATTGGCCCAGGGTTGACACCATAGTCCCCCTCACGAGTGCTGTGATTGCAAACCGAGGGTAGGCATCCTATTGTCTAGCTTTTCCTGCCGATTAGGTATCAGTGACAAATCAAAAAGATTCTGCCCAGGTCTAAAGCAGGAGCCTCACCAAAAGCACCTCCCACTTCCCACAACCATCTCAGGCCATGGTAGAGTCGATCCTCCATTGTTGATACTGTGGACTCAGAAGGAAGGAAAGAAATACAGCTGAGAGCAGGCTGTAGGGAAGAGGCAGCTGCCCCAGGTTACAGTAGGCATGGTGTTGACCTATCTGTGGGCTTGAGAACCTTCTGGAAGACAAAGTCCATTGAGTCCCCACCCTTCAGGGTGGTCCAGTGCCCCTCTCTGCACAGCAGCATCTTCCTCCCGCCTCTTCTGGCTTTGTCTCGGATTTGTTATCATTGGAGAGCTACGGGTTTTGTCTCTGTCTTTTTATCTTTTCATTTTAAACATGCTCATTTGTCCATTGTTTTCTATTACAAAATAAAACTGCTTATTGTCGTAAGACTCCCGGCAGCGTGTGTATTCCTTCAGTGGGAGACTGGGTGTCTCATTAGTGTGTGTGTGTGTGTGTGTGTGTGTGTGTGTGTGTGTGTGTGTGTTTTCAAACTTCCTTAAGTAAGTTAAAGTATCACTGGCATTCTAAAGAGACAAAAGAATGCGAGCTAGGGATAGAGAGGCGGCCCTGTAGTTAAGGGGACTTGCTGCTCTTGCAGAGGACCCAGGTTCAGTTCCCACCTACAATTCTAGTTCAAGGGGATCCTACCCCATCTTCAGGCACACATGCATGCAGCGCACTCATATATGCACATAGAATTTTTAAAAATCGTGTATTAGATAAGAAATCTCAGCAGTATGAGATCAGATGTGGAAATAACAGGTGTCTAATTCCCTTCGTGCCTCTCACCCCATCTAGCAGTTAGTTCATCTGGTCCCAGTCTCTGAGCTGGCTTGCTTCTGATGGGGGACTTCGGGGAACGTCACAGCAGACTCACTCTATGTGACAAGAGCGGGGCTAAGGGTTGGAATTTCCTTCTTATGTGACCCTCCGACCTCCACAGCCTCCCTGAACCTCACTGACCTCATCTCCGTCTGGCGAGAGCAGAGATGGGATGAGGTCAGCCCATGTGACAGTGCTGGGTCTTGGCAGGTTGGAGACCAGATTCTGGAGGTGAACGGGCGGAGCTTTCTCAGCATCCTGCATGACGAGGCAGTGAAGCTGCTCAAGTCATCCCGGCACCTCATCCTGACGGTGAAGGACGTCGGAAGGCTGCCCCACGCACGTACCACCGTGGACCAGACCAAGTGGATCGCCAGTTCCCGGATTGGGGAAAGCGTCGCCAACTCAGCAGGGTCTGACCTCAGGCACAGGGTTCCGGGATCTTCGGGTGACTTCTGAGAACCATTGTTCCTCTCATTTTCTGCCACAGGACTCTCAGTCTGGTGTTCTTACCTTGAGATCCACTCCACTCGTGGGCATGAGTGTGGGCTCTTCCCCTCCTCTCCTAGCCCCAGTGTCCTCTGGAAAGTTGAAGTACAGGACTTAGAGCCCCCGGCTCTGCCATCAGGCAAATCACTTAACTGAGTGCTTAATGCATCTGGGAGCATCTGAATTCGGGCTCTACTGTCCCCATCCTATACTGCCAGAGAGGACCCTGAGAGATACTCGGGATGGAGGAATCTCAGAAGCCCAACCCAGTCACGGGGGCCAGGTGGCTGTATGCCTGCTGTAATGTAACCTGTGTCACCTGTGGTCCGCATCAGACATCTCCACCTGGTGGCTGGTGACTCCTGGTCAGACACCCCCAACAGTGTCTTATTTCTCTCATGCATTCCCTTCTTTTCTCCCGCATAGTGTTACATGTTTTTAAAAGGTTAATTTCCAACATATTTTTAAATCTGATTTCCCACTTAAAAACTTGGTTTCTGGTTATTTCTTAAAATTCCAAACTCTTGAACCATAAGCCTACATTTCCTCATGAAAATATGAGCTAGAGCTAAGGTGTCCTAACAAACCAAAAACCTAGGATTTCTAGTTCCCCCACCATCCTAGGGGATGGCTGACCCAGATCACCTGTCAGAGGTCCTTTAGTCTCCTCACATTTGTGATTCCCGACTCCCCATTGCTCTCATCCCAACCAGAGAACTCTGGGTACCATCTGGACAGGAAGCACTCAAAAGACTATCTTGCATGGTGTGGCAATGCTGAATATGTTGCTAAC
>JADRCC010560501.1:0-14847 GCA_019843855.1 Hylomyscus alleni
AAAAAAAACTGGGCCATATACAGGAAGGCCAGCTACTAGTCTTAACCTTTCCTAGATGGCTCCTCACAGACTTTCATCAAGAATGAGGCCTTTTTGTAAGAATTTGGTCATGTTTCAATAGATGTCCTACATCAATGCACATACTGGTAGCAATAAATAGACTGTTTAATATGTAGCAACAACAAAGAGGTCATGAAGTTGGGACAGTCTGGGGGAATTTGGCAAACGGAATGGAAGATGGTTGGGATTAAAATGTATTGAACACATGTATGAATCTCTCAAGGAAAAGAATTAAAGATTTTAAAGATGAACAACAGAAACAAAAGTTTTTCTCTAGAAAATTAATCATGTGGTGATTCATGGGCAGGCTCCAAAGATAAGTGTACAAGGATATTCATCACAATGTCCTTTAGAAAATTAAACTCTGCACGCTGCACTATGCCTGTAATCCCAGTACTTGGAAGGAAAAAGCAGAAAGATTGTCTGAAGCTTAGGGCCGGTTGAAGCTACACAGTGAATTTTTGATCAGCTTGGGCTAGAGAGTGAGATCTTATCTCAAAACACAGAATTTTCGAGAAACCATACAAATGAACAAAACCCAATTATAAGGAAATTAAATAAAAGGTAAAAAGCAAGAATACATATCTGAAAAATAATATGTATTCCCCAGTATGACATTGCTAATTAAAGAATAATTTGTGTTCATACAAACCAAATTCCACTGAAATGCTCCAGGTCTTTTGTCCAAAGTCCATGATGTCAATGTTTTCAGCATAGAGATATACCTTCAGCCTCTGCAAAGCAATAAAGCACAACAGTACTAGTCTATATTGTTTGGGGGAACTCTTAGACTTCCATGATCAACAACTCAATGTTTAACTAGTATTGAGGTTTATGGCTATTGATGGGAGTATTGTCATTTTAATGGGATAATTTCATTACAATTATAAATGTGTATGTAAACACATGGATTTATACTTATTATATGGAATTTATGTAAATAAAATGTCCTCCCTTTCATGCCTAACTCCATCAAAGCCTTCTCATGAAATTAAAGATGTAAGACACACACACACAAATTGTTTTATGAAGAAAATAGTAATCAGGGATGAATATCTTAGGTTTATTAATATCTGTCTCTTATACAGGGTTCAATGTTGTTGGGGGGACAAGTTAAACCAGTGTCAACTTTGTCCTTGAGTGAATGAGCAAATGTTATTTTCTAGATCCTAAATATCAACCATTAATCCCCTTAACATCTCTCCCTCCTCACCTTATCTTCTATTATCTCACTATTTTCAAACAGAAAACTATACTGCAAATATGTAGAATAAGAACCTCCAGGGGATTTCAGGATGGAGCTGAGAGAAAAGTAATTCACTTAATTTTATATATTTGATATATTTCCTAAACAATCATGACAGGCTGAACACCATTCTTCACTTTAACTGGTAGAAGCTTATGTCAGTCATAAGACTATATTCAACAAATATTCACCAAGAATATTTTATTTTATTTGTCAACTACTTTTTTTGGTTTCTAAGCACATTATTTGATTTTATGCACAGGGTTTTCAAAGTGACATCACTTATTTCAAATCTGATGTTTTTATTAGATTCTTAAGTATGTAATACTGCAATGTCTCTTTATTCTTGTGACTTCTCATGTACTCATTTTCTTTTTCTTTTATCCAATTCTATGTGTTCTCTTTTCTTTTATCTTATCTTATTTTATTTTATTATTATCCCTTAGAAACTTGGTTTTTTTTTATTTTATTAGATATTTTCTTTATTTACATGTCATATGATATTTCCTTTCCCAGTTTTCCCTCCACCCCCCCCAAAAAAAGCCCAAAACCAAAACCCAACAACAATAACAAACCCCTGTACCCTCCCCCTTCCCCTTGCTCACCACCCTGCCCTCTCCTGCATTCCCCTACACTGGGGCATAGAGCATTCACAGGGCCAAGGGCCTCTCCTCCCATTGGTGTCCAACTTGGCCATCCTCTACTATTACATATGCTGTTGGAGCAATTAGTCCCACCATGTGTACTCTTTGGTTGTTGGTTTAGTCTCTGGGAGCTCTGAGGGTACTAGTTAGTTCATATTGTTGTTCGTCCTAAGGGGCTGCAAACCCTTTAGCTCCTTGGGTCCTTTCTCTAGCTCCTTCATTGTGAACCCTGTACTCAGTTCAATGGATAACTGTGAGCCTCTACTTCTGTATTAGTCAGGTATTGTCAGAGCCTCTCAGGAGACAGGTATATCAGGCTGGATTGTCTTTCCTTCAGTCTCTGCTCCATAGTTAGTCTCTGCAACTCCTTCCATGGGTATTTTGTTCACCCTTTTAAGAAGGAATGAAGTGTCATCCACATTTTGGTCTTCCTTCTTCTTGAGTTTCTTGTGGTTTGTGGATTGTACTTTGTGTATTCCGATTTTCTGGGCTAATATCCACTTATCAGAGAGTGCATACCAAGTGTGTTCTTTTATGATTGGGTTACCTCACTCAGGGTGATATTCTCCAGATCCATCCATTTCCCTAAGAATTTCATAAATTCAATGTATTAATGCATTCAAATTATAAGATAAAATTGAGACACAAATTGTAAAGTCATTTATCCAAGTTTATTTTGCAAGAAAGAGACAGGAGCAGGATTTAGGACAGTGAGTCACATACTACGCCCTATAAATTTTGTTCAATCTGCAATCTTTATTAACATCAAGGATGATATTTAAGCCATGTTATTACATACTTTAAAAAAGCACAGCAAGTTTACCTCACTTGTAATGAACAATGTGAAGGAACATACTATTATTTTATAGACAAATAATTATCTAAAACCTAGGAGAGCAGTCTATATATATATATATATATATATATATATATATATATATATATAATATATACACATATATATATTAGAAGAAAACGGGATAATCTAGAGACAGTATTATGTGAATCTATGCACAAAGAGGAAAATAAAAGCAATAAAAAAGATTAAAATTTACCATCCAATAAACATTTTGATGGAAAGGTCAAATTCCAGAATTGTAGGTGTTCATGTTATGACTAATACTATATGTAAACATGAATAGACCATGACACACAGATAGTCTATTACTCTTATAAAGATATTTTACATTACATTCATGTTTAAGTTAGTAGATTAAACAAAGCACTCTATAAGTTGCAGACCATAAACTAAAAAAGATTAATGCCTCCAAAAGAAGAGATTCTTCTTCCCAGCTAACTTCAGATTTACTCTGCAACATGAGCTTTTCCTTGACTCTCCTACACTGGCATGCAGAATTGAGACTCACTTATCTCACAATGTGCCAAGTCTTTCCACTATGTATTGTTAATTGTCTATCTCCATATATCTGGTTATCAGGTGAAGTCTTATAACTTGGATTACATTCCAGTAGCAAGTGATCTGTCATGGCTATGTAATAATTTTGTCTAGAACAACCAGGAAAAATTAACAAAGGACAGACCAGAGATAACCAAATCATCAGATAGACAAATTTAGATATCATTCCATAACATCTAAATTATGGTTTTATTGCTGTGAAGAAAAAGCATGACTAGGCAACTTAGAAAAAAATTTAATTGGGGATTGACAGTTCTAGAAAGTTAGAATTCATGTCCAACATGATTGAGAACATATCAACAGGCATGCAATCATAACACAGGAGGAGTAGCTAAGAGCTAACACCCATATTCATGGGTAGGAGGCAGAGACAGAGTGAACTGGGAATGTGGTGGGCTTTTGAAATCTTGAAGTTCAATCCCAGTAATACACCTCCTCCAACCAAGTCACACCCCCTAATGCTTGTAATCTTTCCAAAAGAGTTCCACTAATTGGAGACCTATCCCTCAAATATGTAAGGCTATGAAAACCAATTGCGTTCAAACTATTACACATGCACAATGCTAAAATGGAGAATTATTGATTGAGAAATCTGAATAAAAGAGTGTCACAGACCTTTAATAAACTGGATTCAACACATAAGTAGGGAATTCAGGGGGCAAGGCAAGAATCACAGTCCAGTTAGCTGAACATATAAATAAACACTCAAGTAAGTGAGTTGAAAAATCCCTAGGACATGTTACAAAAAGATAAGTAAAAATTGCAGGTTTCTAAGGGATTATTTGTTTCTGAGTCATTCCAGGAGACTGTTCCAAACAAGAATTTTAAACACACACTCACTGTGCATGTACTCATCAAATCCTAAATAATTCCTCTGAACACTCTGCTCTTTCCTTGCTGCCTCTGAAGAGCAGAATATTCTGTCCTAATCTTGGATGTAGGAAACATGTTATCTTCTCAATGTACAGTAAATACAGCTGACAGACTTTTTGACCAAGCCCCATCTCCTGCAATAACATTGTGCCTGACCTTCCAGAAATACATTAGTTGTATTCTCCAAGGGCTTAAGGAGAGTAGAATGATGACATCTTCAGAAAGCCACTTTTAAAGTACTAAAGAGGACAAAAACCCCTGAGACCTTCAGATAGAAAAAGACTCCTGGCTGCTTAAGGCTAGAAAGTGATAAATCTTTGAAAATCTGATGAAAGCAAGGCTATATTTCTCCAGGAAAAATAACACACATTAATTCCTATGGAACAATTTCTGCATGCAACTACAAGGATTCAGAAAACACAGCTTCTTGAACCAATAAATGCTTTAGGGAAGGTGCTGAGGGTACTGTGGCTAGCGCCTCACTAGCCAGTGTGCTAGTCAAAGCAGCTTGAATAAATTGACTTGGGAGAACTTGGGCCCTGCTAAGTATTTCTTCATCCATGTCTAGTAGACAGGGCTAAGATTGTTGACCCATAAATAATGATAGGCCAAAATTAACAAAAATTCTCTTCTCCAGAGAGCTTCATCAAAAGAAACGAGATGTAACTTGTTCTGGGGGCAAGTTACATCTAAATGTAACTTGAGACTCCATTGAGCTGGCATTAAATCTCAGCTTGCTGATAAGATCATCTCAATATTTCTTAAATTTGGATTTATCACTTATGAAACACAAGTAATATTTTCCTCCAAGAGGTTGTCTAGATTTAAAGAGACTATTTGAAGCCCAATGTCATTATGACTGATAGAAATCCAGGTATAATAACTGGTGGGAAATGTGAGTTTCACTTTGTTCAGTTACTTTAGAAGAGTCCTGGAGACACCCAAATCTCTATGTCTTTTAATGATAAGTGTAGGCCTGTCCATTTTAAATGTCAGAAGACTCTTTCTTGAAAATAATGCCTGAGGGATGTAAGTTCATATTGTATCTTATCAGGTTCAGGTTCATGGGATCTCAGAAGCATGTAAAGTTTCTTGTAGTAAACTTTGAAGCGAAAACAACAACAACAACAACATCATCAACAACAACAACAGAAAATTCCAGCCACCATCAAGTCTAGCCTTAATCTCCTAGTATGAGATCCAGGTATGTATAGTTTCAGTTATCACCCACAGGATTGTAATGCACCAAACAGTAGGAACCTTAGATGAAATGCCCAACAGTAGGGAGAGGGAACTTGTAGAGTCTACCTCCAGTAGAAATATAGGACATCAAGTGGAGGGGTGGGGTTGTCATTCTACAGTCAAATACCCTGATCCAGAATTATCCCTGTGTTAAAAAAAACATCAGGGTCAAAATGGAGAAGAAACTGAAGGAAAGGTGGTCCAGTGACCAGTCCAACTTGGGATTCATCTCAAGGGGAAGCTCCAAGCCTAACACTATTACTGATGCTATGGTGTGCATACAGACAGGACCCTGGCATGTCTGCCCTCCAAGAGGCCCAACAAGCAACTGACTGAAACAGATGCAGATACTTAGACCCAACCATTGGACTGAAGTTCCTTGTGGTTGCATTAGGGAAATGCTTGCAGAAGCTGAGGAGAAGGGAGAGTCCATAGACAGACCAACAATCTCAACTAACCTGGACCCCTGAGATTTCTCAGACACTGAGCCACCAATCAGGTAGCATACAAGAATTGTTCCAAGACTCCCACCCCATGACACATTTACAGCAGAGGACTGCCTGGATCTGGCCTCAGTGGGAGAAGATGCGACTACCCCTTAAAGGCCCCAGGGAGTGGGGAGGCCTGACAAAAGGATGGAAGTTAAAGGAGACTAAACCCTCTTGAAGATGGGATCAGAGGAGGAGAAATGGGATGAGGAACTGTGGGAGGGCAGACTGGGAGAGGTACAAGAACTTGACTGGAAAAATAAAATTAATAAAAAATAATGAATAAAATAAAATATCAAAATGAATTAATCCAAAAAGGAAAGAAAAATCCACTATTCCTTAGACATAGTATCTAATGGTTTACTAGGTATAAATAACAACCCAGTGGAAAAGAAACATCCCAAGATCAGAGATTTGAGGCAGGATTCTTGCTTTGCTGCACACTAACTCTGTACCCTAGCTCCTATGACCAAGAAGCCAAATCAGACTGAAAAAAAAAATAGATTAAAAAAAAAAAACTTACCAAGTCATCATCATGAAGGAGATTTAGGGAACACTGCCTTTGCTTTTGCAACATAAGAGCATTTGCTTTCATTTCCTCAACTGTTCCATGACCTCTGGGCATGAGCTTCCTCAAACTGTTGACCACCTCATGTGCTTACTGTATTGTCTGTCATATAGCAGGGGACCCCCAAAATGCCTGCCTGTATCACCATAGGGAAAACTCATGTGCTTGATATAATGGGTTTGATCTTAGTATGGGAGCTACTAACCAGGGATGGTCCCATTGCTGGTATCTTTGTATGATAAAGCTATATAGCAACTCCAGAATTTATCCCCAACAGTTATCATTAAATTAACATTGCTGTTAAGAATCTGTGATCATGGCACATAAAAACAGTGTGATTATTTGGAATTTCTCTCTTCAGAAGGTAGTTCACAATGAAGCGGTACTGAAAATCCAATGATAAAGCAGATGTTAGCAGGACAACTGTAACTAACACAGAGCAAGATCTGGACCTGCCTCTTCCCACCTCCACGCTGGCAGTGTCAATTATATATACAGGGCGATTGTTTGATAACACAGACCTAAGTTTTGTTTTTGTGAATCAGTGATGCATGATGTGTGAGGGTCAGGGAAAGTAACCTTAATTTACACTCTCGTTCTCAGCTGAGTCAAGTGGGTATATGAGTCATATACAGGGTACCACATGTGATGGTATGGTAAATGAGGAGTCAGCAAAACAATGATCACAGCATGAGGGCTCCATAAAAGCATCACCCAGGGCATAACGAAGCTGTAGGTGAGTCACCTAAAGAATTAAGGCATTCATACCCAACTGAGATACAGCCCTTTTGCATGTAGTAGTTTACTGAATCAGTTCCTAATATGATACTTCTTAAAAACAATAACACAGATCTACTATGCCACACTAGGAGGCTGAAGAATCTGGGAAAGAAATGGATGCCATAGTTGCTGGTGTTGCTGTTTAAATCAATAAATAACATTTAGAACTAAAATATTGTTATTGTTTTCCCCCAAATATGCATTGCAAAAAGTCAATGAAAGGAAAAATTTGATGTAAGGTGTCTTAGTCGGGGTTCTATTCCTGACAAACATCACAAACAAGAAGAAAGTTGGACAGGAAAGGATTTATTCAGCTTACACATTGCTGTTTATTACCAAAGGAAGTCAGGACTGGAACTCAAGCAGGCTAGGAATCAGGAGCTGATCCAGAAGCCATGGAGGGATGTTACTTACTGACTTGCTTCCCTTGGCTTGCTCAATTTGCTTTCTTATAGAACCCAGGACCAGCCAAAGGATGGTACCACCTACAATGCCTCTCTAACCCTTGATCACTAGTTGAGAAAAATGCCTTAAAGCTGGATCTTATGGTGACATTTCTTCAAGGGAGGCTCCTTTCTCTGTGATAGCTCCAGCTAGTGTCAAGTTGACACACAAAACCAGCCAGTATATAGGCATCATCAATTTAGCATCATCATATGTGAAAGTAAAAGTATTTGCAGAGACAAAGGTCTGATTTCTTCTCAGTTCTTGTTAAATGTAAATTCAAAGGCTAGTGTTGCAGTCCATAGCAATGTCCCCTAGAAGCCAAAATACATTTAAATGTCTGGAAATTTCAAAATTTGATTCGAGGGGTGTCTTTGACCTGCAATAAGCATCTGTGAGTTCCAGTGTATTAAATTCATGAGTGCACACAACAGGAAAAATATGCCTTGTGTAAGAAATAATAATTTTAATAAATGATATTAATATTAATTTTTTATAACCAAGTTTGATTGATAGGCAAGAACAGATCTGCTGCAATCACTGGCACTATGAGGTTAGCTTGCATTTAAGTTTCTCCTTTCTGCCAGAAACCTTTACATGTAATATGTCACTCTCATTCACTGATGATTCTCCTACAGCGAGAACATTTTGTGGTGCATAAAAGGAGATGACACAGATGCATGAACTAAATGTAAATAAATGTCAGCCTTCTCACCAAGCCCTATGATAGCTATCATTACTTTTATTATATGGAGCAGAAACAGATACTTGGATCAAATAGATACCACATGTCAGAGTCAACAGAAGGCCAGAATTCTTCCCAAGCAGGATCAGGTCTGAGTCATTAGGAGAAGTGGGATTTTCAAAATGTATTTTCTGCCAAGTACTGCAGTAATAGGTTCATACATCTTACTGCCTTTCATCCTCCTTCCAACTCCTTAAAAGGTAGGTATTTTAGTTGTTTCACTTGTGAAGAAGGAAGATAAAGTTTGCAGATGTGTTCTGCTGGTTTTATGCCACTGTCACAGAATTCTTGAAACAGGGTAAATTATATAGATTATAGTTTCCTTCAGTTTTGAAGCTACAAAGGCCATGACTGAGCAAGCTGTCTGGACTGGCAAAAAGTTTCTTCTTTCTTTGCCTTTCCATATTGGAAGATGGAAGGACAACACATGATAAATACTAAGTAGAATGTTTACCTCATCTTTCTGTGAGATCATTCCTATAAAAAACTCACCCACTCCCATAAGAAATCCCATCTCTCACCTAACCCTCCTGAGACTTGAGGTCCCAGGGTGTGGGGAGGTGGGGTAGGTACATCCTTTTGAAAATGTGGGAGGAGGAATGGGATGAGGAATGGTTGTAGGGTCAATAGGGGGCGGGGATAAAGTCTGGACTATAAAAAAAGATTAAATAATAACAGTAATATATAATAAAAATAATAATAATTGAAGTTCCATCTCTCAATACTGTTGCATTTCAATCAAGTTACCACTTTATAAGTTGTAGAAATTGCATTCAATTCTGATTTTGTGTGACATTTTCTGGGAGATATGACTATAGATCTATTGACCCTAGAAAGAGTAGTAAGGACAGACATAAAAAATGAACCCATAGAAGTCTAGCTTAGCAAACCAGTGAGTTTGTTGAAATTGCTTCCCTGAGCAGAAATGACTCAAAGACAGCTGCATCTCCAAAAGTCTCACTCAAGCATGGAGGTGAGTCATGAAATCTGAATTCTTGGAGCTGCCTGCCAGCACATCAATATGTGGAATTTATTAAATGTATAACATGGTTCTAAATTTTGAAGTATTGAAGAGTGACAGTCTTCATATTGCATCTGTATCTTCCTGATCTGTAGCATGATGCCTGCCACGTGAAGATATTTAATGAAGGCTAAATGAACCACTGACTTTGAACATGCTGAAAGAATACTGTAATTGCTGGTACATGGGAGGCTGAAGCACAAGATCACAACTAAAATAAGAGCTGGACATGTGGATCAATATTGGAGTACATGTAAGATGAAAGAGATCCTAGGTTCAAATCTAAGTTGCAGAAAAAATACAATAAATAAACAAACGAGGAGTTGGCCATCTCAAGCTTTTCTTTCACTTCTAACATTATTATTATACACAGTTCTAATAAGTTGGAGAATTAAACTACTTCCATGCTAAATCATGACATCATTTATGCAAACTATGAATATAATTACAGGAGATATAATCAAACTTTCAGCTCAGATTAAAAAGTTAATAAACTCATAATCTGGGTCCAAGAAATACACATTTTTTTCCCTTAGACTACCAAAAGAAGTGGGTAAGCTGCCACTAAAAGAAGATTTTTTTTTTCATAAGTTCAATACAACTCTGAGTGGCCAAATCAATCAAAATCAGATTGGTATGATTATTGCCAAGTATTAAATTATCCAGATCACCTATGCCGGTCTACTGGTAAAGGCTGTAAAGAATGGAATGTTGTTTTCTAAATGTAGTTTCTTAGTACTGTGTTCTAACTTATATTCCCTCAAACATCACATAAAACTTGGTAAAAATTCTTTAGCTAGTACTAACATCTCCTTTATATATATAGCATTTGACAGTCTACCAAGCACTTTTGCTTTTTCATTGTGCTTGCTCCAACAAAAGCTGACATCTGCAAGGCTGGTCTAAATAAAGTCTCAAAGAAGAATCGATGACTTTTCTAGGTATACAATGGCAGCAAATAAGTTTATGACTTGTCTTATGATTATTTTAGTGTAACTTAGGGATCTTCCTAAGTATAACGTGTATTCAATCTACTTTCTCATGTTTTGAGGGCAACCATATCAGCCCCTCATGAAGTCTGCATTGGCTCAGGCATCTGACAGAAAGTCATAGGTGCAATACTGCCTCTATCAAGAGTAAAATTTAGAAGTTAATGTAGGAACATAACTAGTGTCCAGAATTTTAAGAGGGAGTTCTCTTCTTCTCAAGGTCACTCTGACATAAAGCTATAATGGTGTGTGAAAGGGCTTGGATACATTCCACATGCCAGCTATGTATATATCAGTCTTCTTCTACTTCATTCTGAGCAATATGTTCACTCTGCCATTTGATCTGTATGATGAGATCCTGAAATACTGTGAAAGAATGATGCCCAACAAGGTAGACAGGGCTTGAAGAAGTCCCCTCTTAACACACACACACACACACACACACACACACACACACACACACACACACACAGACAAACATAGACACACATGTATGTATGTATATATATATATATGTATGTATGTGAATATATATAATATAATATGATATAATATAATATATAACAATAAATCTTTAATTCTATATAGTCATGGATATCTCCATAAAATATATAATATGTATTCACTATATATTCTCTATGTACACAAATATGTATATGTATATGTATATATTTTATATAAACATATATTTGTATTGTGTATGTTGTGTGCATGTGTGTGTGTGTTATTTTGCTAATATTTATCCCATATAAGCTTTTCTTGTCTTTATTTCAATCCCAACTAGCCATGTCTTTTTTCACTTTCTTTCTTTGTTTTTGTTTTTTTCTAATTTCTTCTCTTCTGTTTTGTTTTGGTGGGCCCACTGTTTAATTAGTGTTGCTCACATGTTTATGAGTAAGGGGCCGTATGACTAGGGGACATATATACTTTGCTACCAAATAAAGTATCTTTTGCTTCCTCAGCACCCACAATCACATTTACTTCCTCAGAGTGGGTAGGAACCTTATGATCCTCTCCCATTTCTGAGACAAAATGTTGATGAGTCCAATTTTGTTCAGGTTTTATGCTGATAGAGTGGCTAGAATTCAGGAGTAAAACAACTTTGCCATGTCTAATAGAAAGCATTGTGCAATACGCCACCCATTGCTCTAGCTCTTCAATCTTTCCACAATGTTCTCTGAACCTTGGAGTCATAATATATACATCTGATTTAGGACTTCACAATCAACATTCAATTCACTTCAGCACTTTTATCAGCTATACAGCTGTGCAGTAACTACCACCTATTACCAAAATAAGATTCTCTACCAAAGACAAGCTTTAGTTCTGAGATATGGTAATGGTAATAACCAAAAGAATTTATTTATAATGTGGTCTGACAGTTAGATTAAGTCCATTTAGCAAGACAACAATAGCATTCCCAACAAGAACTTTGTTCTTCACAGACAATATACATTATCAGACTAAATTCCTCCCAGGGGAAAAGGCTTCAAATTCAATGAGAATATAGTTAGCTATCCCTTAAGCAGGTTTGTTTCTATTGTACCAGTGGGCATGCCTTATGTGGCCCATTTGTAGCATATCATACAGGATCAACAGGTTAGGAAGACTACTGATGGCAGTTCTCTCCAGTTGCTCCACATAGTACTGTTCTTTGAAGGCTAGCCAGCAAGGAGAACGGCCAGTGGAGTTACAGCTTGATTTCTCTGGTTCCTGCAACCAAAAGGTGATTTTTTTTTTCTGAAATAAGTTTTACTATCCAATTCTGAGGGGCATCCACAATCCGTAATGGCAGCCTATACTGTCTTAAAGGTTGCAGGGGCCTCTGTGACCAACATGTAGGAAGGTAGCACCGCAATTTATAATTCTTACTTATATCCTCATGCTTACAGAGAGTGGAATGAAATATTGTAAATTGTGGATTGATTATGTAAAGAATGGCATATGATCAAGTGAAGTTTCCCAAATGATTTTCACAGACTCATATGGCTTGTTTATTGTTATGTCTAAAACATGTTGATTCCTTTCTCCTCTCCCACAGAGTACTGAGATGGATTACAACTCTGGATGGTGTTGTTTTCCTATGATAATATTCATATTCTTTATGTCACCAGCTACTGAAAAATTATCATCTTATGGGTAAGGATAAAAGGAAAAAAAGGCTCTGTTATCTAAGTTGCACAATTATTTTCCCCACCCATAGCTATGTATGTTCTCTCTCCCCAAAACTCAAAGTCCCCATAGAGATGTTTATTTACAGATCTCACTGTTAGTCACAATTATGTCTGCCAACCTAGAAAGAATGAAGTATATAAAAGCCTCAGAAACTAAAAACTCAGCATCCTGGATTACTAGCTATTTATTAATAGCATATATTCTAGAAAATTCAAAAGAAATTCAGAGAAATATTGACATTTTCCTCTTCATTCATTTATTTTGTTAGAAATTTAAAAGATGTGTCTTACCCTTGGATAAGATCTCTAATTAGCAATCTAATCAGGCTTAACTGTAATTTTCAAAAGGTTTAAATAAAGTCTATCAAAAGTCTTTAAATTGTACTCAGGAGATACAAATAATACTTGGAAATGTATTTCAGATACTATATGAAGTTTAAACAAATGGCATGCACTTACAGTCACATGTTGCTGAACATCTGAAATTAATTTTGAAGATTAATGAAATGATCTGACACATTAAATTCCAATCAGTTCTCACCTCTCTGTTACCTGCCAGTGTCAATATTTGTAAATTCAAAACATGTGCCTTTTTTTCCCAAGACAACTGTAAATTTGTACAATAAAGGGATATTATACAAACACCTAGCAAGTCCAAATAAAGGTAAACCACAAGAGCTGATAGGAGCCTTGGCTTTCTTCAACCCGCCCTGCATGCATAATATGGTGGCACCTTCTAAGAGACTAGGTATCAAAACATTCTATTGTTTTCCTTTTGTTTTGTTTTTTAAGTTATTCAAAGCAAACCTCAGCTTCCTCATTTAGACCATGACATTTTTAATGTATGATCCTATAAAGTATGACCTTCATGAGTCGCAACACTGTGTATTAAAAGCAGAAAATTTAAATGTAAGTAAAAGATGGCTCTCATACAGCAATCAGTGTCATAGTGTTATAAAATGTTAGAAGTACCAGAAATGGGACTATTCAGTAGAGGGGCAAAAATCTTATCTCAGTGGGATTCCTCTTGTAAGGATCCAGTGAGATAATGGATGGCACCATTTAACATAGTGCATGCATAAAGATGTTCAATATATAAAAGCAATTGGAAGATGCTTAGATAGAAGATACAAATGCCATATTACATCAGATTCTTACAAAGTCATTTTCAAATCAACAAATAATGCACAATATGACTTTCACAGAAAATCTTTCAAATAGGTCACAATTTTCTATTTTGAAAGATTTACAAATGGTTATTTCATAAAGATAATATATGGGGTATCAATCCTATATAGTATATCTATATTATATGTTCTCTCATTTAAGACCTGGAGAATATCTTGGAAGGGGAGCAGAAAGATTGCAAAAGCAAGAAATTGGAGTCAGAAATAAGCAAAAATAGCATCTTCTAGATATGATGGAATTGTTTCCCTCATGAACACATAGCAGCTGTGATTTCAGAAATGAGATCTGTACAAGATCTAGACAGTCAACACCATAGCAGGTAATGTGAGGGAGTTTATAAGGCCTTACCTCTAACTGAGGAGTTGTTGGTACCTGGCAGCATCTTGAGGAGGTAGAAACTGCTGTTTCATTTTTGTTTTGTTGTTGCTGTTTTGTTTTGACTTTGAAGTAATGTAGATCATAGTATCTTATTCATGCTTCACAGTGGATAATGTCCTAAACTTTCACATGTTTATAGAGCACTAGTTATTAGAGAAAGAGGAGGAGAAGGATGCAGGATATGGGGAAGGGAAGAGAAGATGATGAAGTTGGTAGACATATATGGTAGGAAGGCTATGGAAGGGCATGGTAATTTGGGTATAACTTAGGTAAGTTGAATTCTTTGTTTGTTTTTTGTTTTTTTGTTTTTGAGACAGAGTTTCTCTGTATAGACCTGGCTATCCTGGAACTCACTCTGTTGACCATGCTTGCCTCAAACTCAGAAATCCACCTGCCACTGCCTCCCAAGTGCTGGGATTAAAGGCATGCGCCACCACTGCCCGGCCAAATTCTTTCACCAAGTTATTGTAACATAAATTTAAAAACATCCCATATTTGCTAGAATAGGGTTCTATTTAAAAGAAAAGTTAAAATTAAGCACCTCACTTTCCCAAATCCTATGTAAATCTAGACATCTTTGTGGGTTTTCA